>AYEL01069599.1:0-21744 GCA_000484575.1 Olivierus martensii
AATATCAGTTTTGAAGAAAATATTATTCCGAGTACACTGAGGGTGACATACTTAATTTCTCATTTTATTGTGCAAAAAATGTTAATATACATGAAATATTTATATTAAGAAATCCATTTCATGACGACCTGGGTCGGGGGCGCTGATGTAGAATTATGACGTAGAGTTTCCAATCACGTGGTACGCCTTCCCATCTGTATGTCCTTATCTGTGTATAGTATTTTGTCACCACCTCTTCTACTGTGTAGTATTGGGTTGGTGTGTTCCTTTCAACAATCAAGATTGTGAACTTTGAATCATTTTAAACTCAAGTAAGAATTATAAATATGTAAGTAGCGTTTTCAGGAATAATTATATATGAGATATATAATTTTTCGATATTAATTATTATAATTTAATACCACGAACGTTTGATTTTAATATTGTCATGGTTTCCGTTCCGAGTTTCAATATTCGTATTTTTCGGATTATAATTTCGATGTCATTCTTAGAAAATGTTACAGATTCTGAAATTATAAAATAGGTAAACTTACAAAAGAATAGGGCAAGAAATATTGATATAACTATAGGGATACAATTTCCAAAATGCAGATCTATAATTTTTTCGTTGTTTCTTCAGCACAAACTAACTGCCAATTCGGGCATTTACATCTGTTGTTAGGGTGAATCTTTTATTTTTTTAGCAACGTATGAAAATTTGTTAAGACATGTTTTCGATAAATCTTTAGAACAAAGGAATTCGAACTTGTCCTTTTGAACACGTATCAAGAGGAAATCTTTTCAAGTTTACCATTCAACGAATTAAATTGGATAAAACTGTGTATCTCGGTAGTGCTCCTTACTTTGGACCGTTACTTCTTTCGGAAAGTTTATGAAGTTTAATCTATCGACTTGTGTAGATTTTATGAAGAGATTTTACTATATACTGTATAAATTATAAAAATAAATCTGGGTAAAATTTTATATTATTGCTATATAAACGAAAATAATACTGCTTGATAGATAATGTCGAATAGATAATAATTTCGAAAAGGACTGCGCTTCTATATATGTTGAGGTGTCGAGAAAATGAATAATGAAATTAAAGTACTTCGCTATATGAAGTGCAATACATCCCGAGTATCCGGTTCGCGACTATCCGGCCTAGTTTCTTTTATCGTAATTAAATGAGGAAGGCAAGGCGTTGCATTGGCAACATTGCAAAGCATTGGAAGTGGGTGTCTGCTACAATCCTGCTACGTGTCGTGTGCAAAATACAAATTGTGACAGGAAAAGAGCAGCATTCTGCTCGTTGTTCATTGTTTCGTCAGTGTGTAACGGACCTCAATTGTTGCCGCTGTTCCTGATTATAACTGTACAGTATTCGTAAATTGTTCTTGGGATATGCTTAATGTTTTTTTAAGTGTACTACAGTGAAGATTTCAAAATGGGTGATAAACAAAAAAAAGTTGTAGTGAAATGAGTTCATAGAACTCCGGCCTATCCGGCTTTTTTGTTATCCGTGTAGTGAAATGAGTTCATAGAACTCCGGCCTATCCGGCTTTTTTGTTATCTGGCCTGCCCTTCCGCCACATTAGGCCGGATACTCGGGAGTGTACTGTATCTAAACCAGTGTGCGCCGCCATTTCGGAAAGTTGCTTTGAAAGCCGAGATAGTTTTTGGAATGAATCTTTAACGAAACGGAATTGCAGATTCATCTTTTAATCATCAGTCGGTGGAGTGCGAATCTTTAATTCTCTAATTTATAGTTTTCGGTAGAATTGCATACATTGCAAAGACCGGGAGGTCAAGACACGCAAAATATTCCTAGTGAAGTAGTTGACAAAAGTCAAAGGTTAACGAGATATAGAGACTGAAAATTTCACATACGCGAGTATATTTCGTTATCTTTGAACCCTAATTCAGTAGTATTCTTTGATCTTTGACCCCTAATTCAGTAGTATTCTTTGATCTTTGACCCCTAATTCAGTAGGGAGATTTTGCATATTTCGACCCCCTAACGATCGATACTATTTTTTTCCGTGCTTTGCAATGTATGCAATCTTACTCCTTTTGGAATATTTTCTTTACTCGTCGTCGTCGTCGTCTTGCGATAGGCATAGGAGCCGAGAGGCCGGGGAAGAGGGTACAAATTCCCCGTCCCGTAGAAGATTGAAGGGCCTGTACCGCTTCCCAACAATAAGAATTTATTTTATATATGGGCCCAAAACCTAATTCGTACCGGGACCCGGGATTTCTCTCTGCGCCACTGGCGATAGGTCCCACTTTCGGTCCCGTAGAAGATTGAAGGGCCCGGACCGCTTCCCAACAATAAGAATTTATTTTATATATGGGCCCAAATCCTAATTCGTACCGGGACCCGGGATTTCTCTCTGCGCCACTGGCGATAGGTCCCACTTTCGTTCGTATGGCAGTAATGTAAAATTGTATCTAAATATATTTTATTATTTTGCTTCAAGAAATTATATTTTATTAAAAAATATACTGTTTATTTTAATTTTCCGTTAATTCGATCGAGAATGATATTTTAAACTAATTAATATATGAAATTCGTACCATTCATTGACTATACAAAACGGTACTATTCGGTAAAATTCTAAAAATGTTGAATGAAATTTACAAAATGGATGAGAATATGAAATTAATGGATGTCATATTTCAACTGACTTCCTAAGCACGTGGCAAGCACTCCTCTACAAGTTTATATTGAAAGTCACGTGATGTGCTCCACGTGTTTCAATGCACGAGGCACTCATCACGTGACTTCCAATATAAACTTGTAGAGGAGTGTTTGTCATGTGCTTAGGAAATCACAAAACTCAAAAACGCTTCATTTGCAAAATTTAAACTTTCGCTCTTAATTAATTTTCGATACATCTTAATATTGGGAATTTCTGAATCTGTTGTTAAGTGATTCATCTGAATAATTTATTGTTCTATATAAATCTGCAAAACATGATATTTATGCACGTGACTGTCAGATATCTTTAATAATAATCTCTTATCAATATTATATAACTTTGATGAAAAACTATAGTATTAAAAGTCTCCATTATTAATAAAGTAATTAAGACAAGAAACCTAATTCTTGTTAACATTAGTCATGTGATTTCCTTTTTAAATTTACCTCCGAAATGAATAAAAATTTATGTGCTGGAATAATCTAACGTCGTTCTTTGCTGAAATGTCGTGTGATCCATCATTATAGTGTTTATCAATATGGCGTCGGCAACTAGGTTTGCAAAAGTATCTGTCTCTTTTCTTCGAAATTTGATTCGATTTTTTTATCGATAGCAACGATAAAAGTTTACATAATTAAATTAAATATTTCTCGTTTATGACTTTTCTTTGTAGTCTAGTAATATCTCGAAGAACCTTAGCTGTGTATTGATAAAAAAGAACTTCATAATCGGAGAAATGAACAGATCTTTTTCAACACAAACTATGAGTGTATCTTCCGATGGTGATTCATCCGAATACGAAACCACAGAAGAATCCGATTACGAAATTATATCCGAAGAAGAAACCCGAATTCTTAATATTTACCGAAAGTAAGTTTATTAGTTTTCTTGATACTGATCGATTATTTTTAAAAAAAAACCTTTTTCTTAATGTCTGACATTAAAGCATACCAGAAATTGCGAAAATTTATAGATTACACACAAATTTTAGCCATTTCTGCGGTTTCTCTAGACACTAAACCTGCTAAATATCAGTGCTACATATGCAGTAGTTATTTGAGACAAACAAATGACTTATGAGTTTTTCTATAATAATTAAGGAGTAGTTCGATTGTTCTTTTTTGACATTTAACATAGAGCCTATAATGCCTTTAATTATTTTGAGGACGTATGGCGTTTAATTCCGTAACAAGCAGAGACATAGTGCTTCTTGCTAATTGAAAACAAGCTTCATAGAAACACAATGATTACAAAATAAATGAAGTAAAATATGACCGCAGACTGTATTTAACAGTTTAATTTAATGTTCATTATTATACTTTTTGTAAACAAGAAATAAAGTATGTGCAAAAGCTGATTAAGTAAAAACGTTTGTTAAATTCTCAACAACATCCACAAAAACTATCATAAACGTATTCAAATCTCAATATATTTAAAGCTATTAGACATTTTTAAAATCAATAATTAATATATCTTACAAGGACTACGCCATATAAATTAATCATTGAGAAAATGATTTGGTACGAGACAAGTGTGTATCAAACTGGCAAATATGCTTTAATTTCAAGACTAGTCCTTTAAATCAAGTGATTTTGTTCACAGTGAAATCAGTATTTGGAATCAGAATAAGATAATTTGGATTCAGTTGGAGTTTATTTATTTATTTATTTTTTGATAGTTAATTTATATATATTGCCACATCACTATCAAGTTCTTCATATAATTCATAATTTGCTTTTTCCAATTATTCCAAAAATTTCACAATAATAATAATAACGAAATCTTATCTAGCAATAATTAGGCTAAATTTTGAAATCATTCAAATTTTTATATTTAAAATCATTCAATATCACCAACATATTTTATTGCTGTGTTAGCTTTCATTCATGCTTATTAAACAATTCTAAAAGTTAAAGAGCGACTTTGAAAAAAAGGATTTGAATAAAAACTACAAACCACTCAAGGAGGAATTTATCTTGACTTAGAAAGTATGTTGTAAGGCATGAAAATAGTCAATTTTAATTCAATATGGTTTAATTATTTAATTATAGTATTTTTATCAAAGAAATAAATGATTTGATGTTAAAAAATAAGTCTAATAATAAAGTGGTTCTTTTATTTGTTGTTAATAATTCCGCTAGATGATATCGCGCCTTCCACAACAATATAATTTTTAGTTTTTTAATTCAATTTTATGGAGCTGTAAAAAGATAAATTTTGAGAAATTTTCTTTGTTTTAGCTGCAATTTAAATGCTATCTGCACGCAATTAAAAATTTATATATTCGGAAATAACAACTGATTATTTCTATTACTCACTTATTCACGCTATCAAGCATATATTATACAAAATTTAATGTTTTTATCAAATTTTAAATAAAATTTGTTTTGATTAATTTTACTGGCCAGATTTATAGCTTTAATTAAAGTTTATTATAGCATACATGTGTTAGTAACATAGTTTGTATAATCCGCACTCTATCTTAAAATATTACTAATATTTTTATTTATTTATTTTAGATATATTAATACCAAAGAACTGAGATTAGAAAAACTTAAAGATGTTGTTCTGATGTATGATTTTGTTGAGAAGTTTCAGAAAACAGATATCAGAAACGAATTGGCGGATTACCTGAGAACTAATTTATGTGTGGAAGATATAATAGAAGTTTATGAAACAGCTAGTGAATTGAAACTATGTGAATTATTAAAAATATGTGGGAAATATATTTGTGACAACACTTCAGAAATTTTAACGCACGACAGTTTTATAAACGCCAAATTTTACACTGTATTATATATTATTTCCAGAGACATTCTAGCAGTGCATTCAGAATTAGAAGTATACAAAGCAGTTGTTAAATGGGGAAAAGAAAACTATAAAGAGAATAATCCTCGCATCCTACGCGAGAAAATATTTCCTCTACTTAAAGAAGTGAGATTCGTATCTATGACTTATTCTGAATTTTCAGGATTCCCATGCGCCAATGGACTTCTCACCAAAAACGAACAACTGGAGATCTTTAGAGTAAAGTCTGACTATAAAATGAAAATAGATGAAATGTCATACATGGAAGGAAACTGGAGCAATGAAAGATGGTTTGAATTTCAATCATCATGCTATCTTTCTTCAGATTGTAAGAATTATCTGCACAGGGAAAAAGCGTATGAAAATTTTTTGAATATTGAAGAATATTTGCGTTCCGAATTACAGTATCTTAAAGTGTGGGGTGTCTCTATACAAATAAACGTGAAGCTATGGAGTAATAATAATATAAGATTAAATCCAGATGTTTCATTATATCTTCGGATTCGTAATTTAGCTATTGGTGAGGAACAATCTAAAAATCTTGAAATTTCTTTAAAAGAAAACAAGAATTTCTCTGAAACAGAGAAAATCAATTTAATTTTGGACCAGCCCGTTATTGTGAGAAATAAGGATATATTCAGAATTGATGTTCGTTCGTTACTTATAGATGAAGGCATAGCCGAATTTATTTACTGCACCAATGATTATGTTACTTATAATGATTTTGTAAGAATAAATTATGATGGTGATGGTTATGATGATATTAATCCACATTTGGCTTCAATTATTGCAACATATTAAATAACTGTTTCGAAATTTTGTATCACTTTCCTAATTGTATTTTTAATTATTAAATGCTATCTTTATCTATTTCGTTTTATTATTATTATTATTATTATTATGTAAGTTTTATTCTCATTCATTCTTTTAAAGCAAACAATGCATTCATAATGCATTGTTTGCTTTAAACAATAAATTATTAATAACAATTCGTAAGTTAATGTTAATTGTTGGTATTTTTAAAAATTAATCTGAAGATTTAAATCAAAACTGATTTATACTGTATTAATATTTGATATAATTCATTCAGTTATTAAATTATTTTAATAATTTAATAATTTTATTCTTAGTTTTAAATTTTTTTCAATGAATTATATACTGAAAACTACATTTGTTATATGTTTCAGGATTAATTATAAGCCCATAAAATTCGGATATAATCAAACAAGAAATATTATAAAATACATTGGAATGTGTTTAAGATGAAAAATTATTAATCCCTTAGTTCCTTTGTGCACTGCGCGTATCGTTTTGTCGTCTTAGACGCAGCGCCACGTGTTTTCAAATGCGTTTCTGTCATGGTGTCTGTACACGAAGCAGCTACGTAGTATATTCGTCATACTTCCCAAGTTTCACGACGCCGGTCGCACCGTACAGTCGTTCGCAAGCTGTACGAAACTAGGCTTGTTTGTGTACTCGTACGATTTACCTACTCCTATAAAAAAATGAGTAAAAATGTTACTATTAAATTCGTACAGACAATAGAAAAATATCCACGTTTGCATAATTATTCCTTGTCTGAATATTTTCGGAAGGATATAACAGAAAAATACAGAAGGATGTAGCTTATTTAATAAACAGGACAGATATTTATGCAAATATGCATAAATATCTGCTTGATACTTTAATTAAAATAATTGTAATAAATACAATAATTCCATTTCCACGGAAAAACAACACGTGGTTTTAACTGAAGTGATCAGATTTTCTGAACTTCAACCCGGGAAGCTCTAGATTTTGGGGACGTTTGCTGCCCCCTGGCTATTAACAGAATCCATCCAGTACATAGATTAAGAGATATCTCTTAATCTGTGATCCAGTATATGTTGGGCAAAGCGGTTATATAGTTAAGCGTGGAAGGTCAATGTTAAATTGTGGTCGCGTATCAGCAGCGCCACTCTTTCCTAGTGAACGGGGTTATAAACTCTGAACATTACGGACTCCCGTATTTTCCTAACCAGTTTACTATGTAAGCAGCATTTTGAATTTTCGTGTTTACAAAAATTGATTTGAATGAACGTAACGAATAATTTAATTAACGAAAATCTTATAACACGTTTGATATAGTTTTTAAATATTGATTTCAATAATAAAATTATTATTGAAATCAATATTTAAAAAATTTTAACAAATGTATTTGAATTAACAAAATTATGAATAAATTGTTCTTGTATTTATTTTAAATAATTCATCTATTAAAAGGATGTACCGATTTCCTAAAGATCCTAACAGGTTTGTATGAAGTTTGAATAAATTATTACGTATTTTTGGTTTCTATAAGACTAAGGTAAACTAATTAAAATTTATTCAACTTCATACAAACCTGTTAGGATCTCTAGGAAACCGGTACATCCTTTTAATAGATGAATTATTTTCACATCCTTCAAAGGTACAGTAATTAGATTTTTTTAGGTTCCATTGTAGTAAAAGCAATGACAACCTTTGTAATTCAAGTTTTGAATAACTGATTCCAAACTAATGATTGTAATAAGCACACGATGCAAATTACTCGTCAACTATATAACGGCTTTTTTACCTGCCGCGCAGCCGCGGATATTCAAATTTGGCGCATGCTCGGATTTTCTTAGTGTTTCATAACCCCGTTCGCGAGAGGTCGCTGAATGTCTAAGCGAAATCTACCCGATAAGACCTTCCACGCTTATCTATATAACCGCTTTGATGTTGGGTTACCCAAGGAAAGTATCCTAATAAAGGGTTCGCCAAACTTTTTATCGATACGACCTCTTTGATGATCCGGAGACCCTCCCAGTGAAAGTTTTGATATTAAATAAGGTTTAAGTCTATTTTATAAAATATTTCTGAATAATAATAATTAAAGCGGTGTACACAAATATATTGTATTTTAAAAAATATTTAAAATTATTAAAACAACATGACATTTTTATATTGAACTGAAATTTATTTTTAATGTGAAGAGTGGGCTTGATGTTTTCTTACTATAGTCTATTTTAAAATAACCTGATAGTAAATCACTACGTTGTTATGGGTATTTCTACAGAAAGAAAAACAGTCCCTATTAAATTTAATATTAATATTTTAAAATATAAAAATGATATATTATCCTAATTTGTTGTTTTGGAAAATAAAATATCGAAATATTTAAAATTTGAGATGATTTTAAAATATATATTTTAAAACCACATGACAAAATTTAACGAAATACTGTATTGTTATTTACAAATCGAGTATGAATACAGTGTTACCTTTGGTGGTTCGGCTGTTTGGTTATCTTGAAACAGACTATAGACCACAGATTAAAAGATATCTCTTAATCTGTGCTAGACTATCTTTAACTCTCATCTACCCCCTGAGGGTCTGTGCAGACCACAGGGAGTCAGTACCGAGCACTTTGGTGACCATTGTTCTAATATAAACCAATGTGGATATATCAGTCTGAAGAAAAAGTAATAGTAAAATATATTATTTATGTTTTTTATCTCTTCCTGCTTTGTTTTTGCAAATTGTTTTATGTTTCTTTTGAAACCAAGCGAGGCTGTTCGAGCTTGAATGAGGCTGGCATCTTTACCTTGCAAACGATTTTGGGACTCATTAAATTTTGAGTACAGGTCAACCGGATAAATCAAATAAATTTTACGCTTTATTTCTCACCGACCCTCTAACGACCTTTTAACTCTAATGACCTCTTTAGGGTCAGTACCAACCCCTTTGGCAACCACTGATCTTAGAACATCCGGGTTGAAGTTCAGAAAATCTGGTCACTTTAGAATATAATTCCCCATCCAAAGATAACCTAACTCACCTCTAGCTTAAATTCCGTAATTAATTTTAAAAGAAATATGTTCTTAATTAATAAGACAAAAATTCGTTAAAAATAAAGAAATTCTGCTAATAATTTGATTAAATTTTGAAATCATTAAATTATAATTCATTTACGATCACCAATGTATTCTTTTTATTGCTGGGTGTAGCTGCAACAGGTTTACTAGTTACCAATTAATTTCTTTATGTTCATCAAGGCAGGGTCTGATTATCCACTAAGTAGAATAAGCACATGTTAGCGGCTTCCGACAGTAAAGGTCTCAAAATCAGGTTAAAATTATTTAAAAATTTTGTAATTTATTTTAAAACAAAATTTTTGGCTTTAGATCCCAAAGTTTCTTAAATCAGGCTCTGCAAAAAGGCAATGAATGATATATAAAACGATATTGTATTTACCAAGTATTTAATTAAAATAAAAAATATATAAAAATAACATTTCTGTAAAAGCAACTTTTAAATATTGTCACCAAATCTTAACTTTCACCTATGACAGGATCCATTGGGTAGCTTCTTTTTAATTTGATTAAAATTGAGGCTAATTACTGAAAATTCCATTGGCTTTCATATGACTATGGCTTTTACACTTTGCATTCTTAAATATTTGTATTCATGTTTATCTGTAAAATTACATTTTCTTTTACTGCTCATTTTACACTGAAAACCTTAAATCTGTCAATTGGTGAAATAAACAACTATAACCAGTTCATTTTTTTATATTCGTTTCCAAAATGTGGCTTATTTCCCATTCGATTATTATATTGCTATCTGTATAAGGAACTGAAAAAATTTTCTGTAAGTTAAACTGTATTATTCAGTTACTTGTGAATCTGAAAATAAATAATTTAGCTTTAAAAGCAAGTTTATTATTTATGCCAATCATGCCAAAGAAATCAGAAAAACCGGTAAACAATAACACATTCATTTGATAATTTTTTACAAACGTTAGGCCCTTAGGGCTTCTGACTTGACTTAAAGCATTTGTTAAAATCTATGCTTAAAACCTTTAGCCTTGAACTAAACAAAAGAAAAATTTTTGAAAGGCTTTTAAATATTTATTCAAGTAATTCTCAGTTTTTTAGAATTTATATAAGATTAAAGGAAATTAATATAAATAATATCTTTGTAAATTATAAAATAGATTCATAATACCGTAAAAAACTCTAAATTTAATAATTTAAAAATAAAATATATAATTTATATACAAGGTCCATTCAATAAATAACCGGAAAAGTTGTATAAAAAATATAAAACTTTGACAAAGTTGGTGCTTCTTTGTTATTTTTTGGTGGTATCCTAGAACTATTATCAGATGGACCTGGCACGCCTGCCTCGGGATGGGATGCTGGGAATCAGTGAAACAAGATGGCGGCACCCTTGCAGGTTTGCACCAACGTGGAGCAGCGGAGTGTCATTAGATTTCTGTTAGCTGAAGGGTTGAAACCAATCGAAATTCACCATCGGATGGCAGTGCAATATGAAATGCCTCCCCTTCAGCCTCCTACTGTCGCAAAAGCTTCCTGCACACATCCATGAGCCTTTCTTTTATTTCTGATGTCAAATGTTTCGGAACCCACCTCGCACACACTTTCTTGATCATCAGTACGTCATGAACAATATGGTGGGCCATCCGACGGTGAATTTCGATTGGTTTCAACCCTTCAGCTAACAGAAATCTAATGACACTCCGCTGCTCCACGTTGGTGCAAACCTGCAAGGGTGCCGCCATCTTGTTTCACTGATTCCCAGCATCCCATTCGCGAGGCACGCGTGCCAGGATAATAGTTCTAGGACACCATCAAAAAATAACAAAGAAGCACAAACTTTGTCGAAGTTTTGTATTTTTTTACACCACTTTTCTGGTTATTTATTGAATGGACCTTGTATTTTTTAAATATTTTTAAAAATGTTGCTGAATAAAAAGAATTTCGTTCATTTTGCATAAAAGATTATCCTTATGTTAAAATTCGATTGTTGTTCGTCTGGATACAACTGTGAAACCCGAGGACGATATGAACAAGAATGTTGGCCTCTCAGTGGCGTGTGGCGCGAATAAGGATGGGTACTGAGTGCTCGACAGAATGATATAGAGACTACATTCATAAAAGAACAACTTCCTTTAATAGAGAGAGATTTTATACGTATTACATAACCCGACAATCTGTCCGGAAGAGATAAATACCTGAAGTAACAGAGTCAAACGAAAACAGTCCTTCAGACGAATATGAGGAACATTTATATTCGTCTGAAGGAGTTTGATCGGAAGTTCGTCTATGAGGAAGATTACCAGGTGGATTACTTGAATCTCCTCCTTTATAATTATCGAAGAAAACTATTAATATCTTCCAAGTGCTGTTTACGTTGTGTTCAGTCTTTTGGCGATTCTTGGACGCGGTGAATTTTCTCAAAGATCCAGAGCAACTTTAGAATAAGGCGAACTATCTCAAAGTGCTGGAGCCACTCTTCGACACATCCTTTCCGTCTTGAGTCGTACGAGTCACTCATGGACACATCCTTTCTGTCTTGAGCCGTATGAGCCACTCCCTGACTTTTCCTTTTTCATTCTGTTCATTCCTCAGATTACCTCTGACTTTCGGTTTCACCTTTGTTTTTCCCGGGGAAAGTGTTGTCTCGTGTTTTCTCCATTTTTTTTTTCTTTTTTTTTTCTGATGAGTCTTGTGAGACATCTGCATGTAACGCGATTCTTTGTTTGACTAATATATTTTCTGTTTATTATTCTTTCTTTATGTTGTGGATTGTTCTCCGGGCCGGGTAGAACAATATGTTTATCGTCTGATTTACTGTACTTTGAATGTGAGGCGCCGAGAGGCTGGGGGAAGAGGGGACAAATTCCCCGGGCCCATAGAAGATTGAAGGGCCCGAGTCGGTTCCTAACAATAAGAATTTATTATATATATATGGGCTCAAAACCTGGTTCGTACCGGGGCCCGGGATTTCACTCGGCACCACTGAATGTGCACCACTCCGGCTTCACTGAATGTGCACCACTCCGGATTTCACTCGGCACCACTCCGTTCAAATTCCTTTCGTAAAGTTCATGAGGTGGAAAGCTACACATACAGTCTTACAATCTTAGGGCATGTTCAAAAAGTCTAACGCATTAAACTCGTTTTTAACGAAGCGGTCAAAAAGTAATTTTATTATGCACTGCGCATGTTCCGTAGCTGTGACGTATCGCACGAAAGTCTAACTTGTAAGCTAACGAAAGAAATAGCAAGTTTACTTCCTGAAAAACATGGCGGCCCCCAGTGCAACACACCTGTGTAAATTGTGGTATTCAAGAGGACGAAAAATGGATAATGTCGCATATGGTACAATGTACGATAAATAATGGTAAGTTATTTTTAAGGAAATTTTTCGATAAAATCTATTTATTAAATGATATTTTTACTATTAATCATTTCAGAATTCGAGTGTGTATACTCTAACTGAAAATTTGTTAAATAAAATTAAGACCAGTTAGTTAATTATTTAGAATTATGCAGTGCTCTATTTCTTCATCGGAATTATCAGAAAAAAATGCATCTTCTTAACATTTGAAAGCTCCTATTAAAACGGCCATGTCGTCTCTCTAACGGACCGGTCAAAAAGTATATACGATAACGAGGCTAACTCAACGTGAGAAAAATTTAACGCGTTAGACTTTTTGAACGTGACCTTAAGCCTGGTACTCACATGCGGAAAACGTCGACGAAACGACAACACAAATTGCCGTTCCGCTGTTTTTCCGTCTCCGTTTTAAAGCGTGTACCCACAAGCGAAAAAGTTCATCGACGGAATTCTACTTCCCGCCCTCTATCGACAGTAGGCCGAAATAAGAATGTAAATGCAGAACATGGCGCCGAAAAATGTTGCAGCTTTATATCATTTGAATTTTTTGAGTTTATTGATTATGATAATAAAAAAGCGTATACCAAAGAAACGACGGTTCTGGATTCGCGATATATTTCGAAAGCGTTCTCGAAATTATAAATTTCTTTAAAACATTGAGATTTTTATGTACTTCATTGACTTCATTAAGTTTTTATTATTTAAATACTTATCTACATTTCCTATTTCTATTTTCTAAAATATTTTTTATTTCTGTGATTAAAACTTCTTGACCTGCTCAATAATTTAAAAAAAATTCTTAACGAAAAGAAGTCAAAGATTATTATGTTACATTTTTGCTTATTTGTTATGGTGGATATCATATATTGTACATTATCTGCTAAATTTTTCCTTAACAACTATCTTTTTTTTTATGCCCCTTCCAATCAGTGAGATTACTAAGGGATGGGTTCCAACCATTGGCTGCACTTACACACATGGAGGGGGATCGGATGGTGAAAGACGGGGATTGCCGGGCAGGACCTGGATCCTCCTGCGTGACACACAATGCGTTACCACGTAGTCATCCGGCCACCTAAGAACTATAATATATATTAATTCCAACGATAGTTGGAATTAGTATAAAACCTTAAATCCGTTATAGCAGGAATTCACAGTAGAAAAAAACTTTTTAAAAACAGAGAAGCGCTTTCAGCTTTATTAAGTTATCTTCAGCTCATTAGAATAACATATCGTTTTAAAACATAAGAATTATAGAATTAATTTAAATGTTTGAAAGAGAATACATATTACATGAATATATATCAGTATTCTTATATTATAAAGTTAAATGTATATAAGGGTACATATAAATATGATATAAATACTTTACATATATTACTAAAATTTGCCAAATAAAAAAAAGACCTGTAGTCGCAGACATCTGAAAATTAGACCTTTCTAACAATACCCTAATTATAAAAATCGGTACAGTAGTTTGTCTGAAAAAGGGACTCCAGCCAGCCACGTTTGACTAATTATAAATAGGTACAGTGGTTCATCTGAAAAAGGGACTCCAGCCAGCCACGTTTGACTAATTATAATATAGTAGATTTTGCCCCTATTCATAAATGCAAGCTATTTCAAATTGGTTTATATGAGAAATATTTAATATTCTCAAATATAATTTGTAACTGATCTGATTAAATCATATAAAATACAGGTTGATAATCAAAAATCCAGCAGTCAATACTCTGGTTCCATCAGTTTTTCAGCATGAATATTGGAACGCATTTTTAAATTTACCACGTTGGCATGCCATTGTTTTCTGGATGTGCCATTTATGTTTTGACGGACCTGTACTCCAGAATCAGATGTTTGGTCATGCTTGCAACCAGGGTTACCAGATTGGATTTTTTGACACCAAATTGAGCTCTTTTTGGCTTTTTTTAGACATGGTTGATATTAGAAAATTTTAACATTTTGGCATTTTTTCTGGCTGTTTTTGTTTATTGGCATTATATAAAATCTTTTAACTTTTTCAAGGGTACAGTAACAAATTAAAATGCTGTAGAACTATTTTATTAACTTTGAATTAACATTCTGTAGAACTACAGTCTGTTATTTAGTTATTGAACATTAAAATTTCATTTGCTTTCCATTTAGTGTTTAATTTTATTTCTTTAAAGCACTGTACAATTAGTCCATTTCTGTTAAATATATACAGGGTGTGTCAGCTAAATCTGAACAAATTTCAAATTGAATTTCCCACCATATTTGACGTCAGCGCTACGATTGCTGACATTTTAGTAAGCCAGACACATGATGCATTTGAAGATAAGTACAAAATAACTGATTAGTTAAGATCGAGTGCAGAATATAATCGGAGAGCAGCAATCTCAGTCTTCAGCTACGCCACTGATTGGACTGCTGCTAATTGGGAGTCTATTTTGTTGTTCTTGCAGATGCGGGAGTGGTCTGTGTTATATTCGACTATAAGTACCACGCAGGAAAAATTTGATAGACTTTATTTTTGGTTTTACATAGCGATAAACAAATTTGTTCCTTCTTATTTTTATAGACCCAGTATTAATGGTCGAAAGCCTTGGATTACAAAGGAGCTAAGTTCCATTAGAAATTTGAGAAAGAAGTACTATAATAAATGGAAAAAGTATAACGATAAGGATAGTTTTGTAGCATTTAAAAATCATGACATTCTGTTTCGGGAAAAGTTAAAAACTGCAAAAAAAGAATATATTATGAATTTACCGCTCGAAACTCAAAATTCAAATAGGTTTTTTTGGAGAACTCTTCCGACTCTTAATAAGAAAAAACTTAAAACAAATCGAGCTATCTTCACAAGTTCATTAAAACAAGAAATACTGGAATCAATAAAAACTAAATTATCTAATTCAACCAGCGGTTCAATGTGTTACGATAACCATACCACTAGGGATACGATAAGCTATAGGTTTAGTGATTTTTTTCTTATAAAAGATTTTATAGAGGCTATCAAGAAATTGAAAAAGAAATCAGCCAGTCCTGACGGTGTACCTATTGTTTTCTTTAAAAAGTTATCGCTCGAGATCATTGATCACTTAATTTTTTATGCAATCAGTATTTGTCAAATCGTTTTTGCCCCAGTCAGTGGTGCGAGTCGCACTTAGTTCCAATATGTAAACCAGAAAATCTGGCTAACTCTTATCGACCAGTCGCATTAACTTCCGCATTTTTAAGGATAGCTGAAAAAATGTTGTTAAGGATAATAATTTTCAATGTGAAGAATAGCCTATCAACGGAGCAACATTATGCAATACCTCATAGATCATGTCTCACTAATTTAATAAAAACCAAACAAATTATACTGGAAAATATGCGCAATACATATGTGGTGTATATGGATATAACAGCTGCCTTTGATTCACTCGATTTAGATATCTTATTACAGAGGTTGTTGGATCATCAGTCCTTAGATCCCATTATTTCTTATTGGTTGCATGCATATTTAAAGCGCAGAATTTCAATGGTTAAATTTAATGATTGTTTTTCTATTCCTTTTCCGCTAACAACTGGAATATTACAGGGATCACCATCGAGTGCAATATTATTTGACATTTATATCGATCCGATTTTTAAAATTTCAAAGCCGAAATTATTATCATATGCGGATGATATGAAATTACTCGATTATTCACATTCTAGACTACAAGAAGAATTAATGAATGGCTGCAGACTTATATTAAATAAAGCAAAGACCAAATATATGTGTTTTACTCTCCTTACTTATTCACCAAAACCGCTTTTGATCGATAATGAAAGAGTTCAATTGCTTTCAGAAATAAATGATTTGGGAATTTTATTCGATAATAAGCTATCTTTTAGATCGCATATAAATAACGTCATTAAAAAACTGAATACAAGATTAGGAATTGTAGCAAGAAATATCTATTATTTGCCAACCTTAAAAATTAGGAAATTAATCTTTCTTAATTTTTTTCTCCCATTGATCGACTATGGACTTGTTATATGGGCTTCAACCCCGGCAGGTTATCCGTCTAAACTAAATAATGTCTTAACTAAAATCGAGATATTTTTATTTAAGTATTTTATCGCTGACAAGGAACACGACGTCATTAATTTACATAAATTTGGTTTACGTAACAGAATCTTCTATTTTGATGTAAAAATGTTATTTTTCTATATATATTATGATATTAACGAGTTAAATATTAACCTGAGAATTTCAGGAAGAAGTACAAGATCATCTACCCTCCTTTCAGGAAATTTTAGACGTTTAAATCTTTCACAGAGATCTTTCCCCGATAGTCTACTAAATTATAAAAACTTTCAAATAGATGATTATATTCTCTCAGATTTTAAAACGCTTATGTCATTTATAAATGATTTCGTGACAAACGAAATTATTGTATAATTTTTGACCTTAATATCTGGTTATATACGTATAATATACGAATAGTAATCTATTAAGTAATTGGTATGTATATTCTGTATTATTTGTTGAATAATGTATTATTGTTTGTTTTTTGAAATATTATGATTTGCTTTATTATTGAATGTTTATTTCGTAAGTGCCGATCAATGTTCGCTGTACGCAATATTTGGTTGTAGTGGTAAATAAATAAATTATTCTAAATAATACGTTAAGAAGGCGAGTCGGTCCGATGTACAGATTCTCAAATTCGATCGACAAAACATAGATTTTGAAGATAGAGGAAGTCCGAGTCGAAGCCAACGGTGCGAAAGTAGCATCAATTTTTGTGGTGACTTTTTTAAACCTGGATAAAGAAAATATGGGCCAGGCGTACCGAGCGTTATCGAGTATATAAGGATAGTGTAAATGGTAGGCCACGCCTCTATTACTCGGAAAGATATGGAAAATGGAAACGATGCATATTTTGTTGGCCACTATCTCCGTGATACTAGTGACTCGGAAAACAGACGCCGTCCGTTGGCCCTACGGTGTGGGCGCGAATTCTGTGTTAAAATTAATTACGACAGAATGTTAGGGCTACCGACAAAAGTAATTGTTAGGCGCTCGGACAGCTTAGACCTAACCGAATATAATAAACAATAGAATCGGGTTTAACAGAGCGTATTCGAAATATCGTAAAATATATCGGTTTGACCTTATTAATAATAAATAAATTAATACCGGTAATAAAAGAAAACGCATTTATTAAGTAAAAGAAAATAGTAAAGTCCACTTTCGCCACTTAAAATGGTACCGGACTTTTAATTTTCGTCAGTTTTTGCTCAACACTTATCGACCTTCCGCGGAATCTAGTTTGGGAAAGGTCGCTGTAGATGACGGATTCGGTCTAGATCGCCATTCGAATATCCGAAATATAAATATTAGATATTTGAACGGCAAATACGTAACGAATAATCTTTGTAAAAATTCTTTACCTTCGATTTTATCTCGGCCATTTTAACAATTATACCAATCGTACAATTAAATTGTTGACCAAAACCGAATTTTAGCCACATCTATATAACACTAGACCAGCGGTTCTTAAACTGTGGTCCGCGAAATTATAAAAAATGGTCGAGAAGATGATGAAAAGGCGAGAAGCGCGGAGCGATAAAAAGTATTTTTTAAGGCAATAAATAAAATACGAACCTATTATTATGATGTTCTGTGATTTTTATATATATTTTTTTGATATTTATGCGCGAGACCAATTATTAAAATAATCGGCGATACATTTTTACCAATATTTATTATAACGTAATGCCTACGAGATTATTGAGCCAGAATTTAAGTCTCGAGAACCATCTAAAATGCCTAAGGTTGGGATGGGGTCGGCAGAAAAAAATGTTGTTCGAGAGGGGTGCTCGGACCACGTAAGTTTAAGAACCGCCGCTAGACGAATCAATTTTCGACTACTACAGCCATCCCACGCCGCGTATAGTCAACTATTTTCTATCCCCATTATCCTGGTATACTGTGTCCAGCCGCCGCCCGCCCGCCATTTCTCAAATACGCCCTCCTACTAAAAAAGGTTGCGATAAAAAAAATGGAAATTTGTCCATTACCTTTAAAAAAACGATAGTCTGGGAAACGAATTAAATTTTTATGGGCGTCGAAGAAAGTAAACAGAGTTAGGAGATAAATGCGGCGACCATCGATTGATATTTTTATTTTATTCCAGGAAAAAGAGATTTCTGACCCGGAAAAACCGGTACGGCGCTAATTTTCCCAACCAATACAAATCTTCTTTTCCCGGCTGTAAAGTCGATTAAAGGTGAAGTGGGATTTACCGGCCGAGCGTCGGTAGTTTCATAAATACGTGTCTTAGTATAAAATCGAGTAGACTAACCTGTTTTGGCCAATTCCGGAGTGTCTCGGGTGGTATAACCTACGATTCCTATTTTCTTATCGGCCACCTTCGCCGACTGTACGCCAGCCCATATATTTACCAAAAGAGAAGGAGCGGGAGATTTACTGTAGTTGAGTTAGTCACTTTTTGAATTCCGGAGTGTCTCGGGTGGTATAACCTACGATTCCTATTTTCTTATCGGCCACCTTCAAAACCACAGATTTTCCAATTTTTCCCTCCAATTTCGGTATTCCGCTGGTATTAATGTTGCTACTAATTATCGGAAAGGTAGCGTTATTTAAGAAAGGAATCAATCCCTCGATTCCGTCGTCGAATTCGTGATTACCCAGAGCCTAATTTAAACCAAAAGCACACATTTATAATTAGTACATAATAAATAATAATAATAATTTATAAATTATATAAAAAATATTCTCACACCTACCAAACATTCTTCTAAACGCGTTTTTACATAAATTACTCTATAGCCATGGTTTCCAAACTTTGTGTCCGCGCCCCCTTTTTTTCATAAAAACTTGGTACGCCCCCTCGTTCCATAACAGTCTAATTTTATAAATACTTTCTACTTACAGTTTAATATCGCAAAACAATATATCCTATTCTATATAAATAAATTTCTTATACATAAATATATATATCTATTATAGTATGATCATTTTTAATACAATCAAACAAATCTGACAAAAAAAAAAACGAAAAATAGAACATACGCGTAACGCGACATAATATTAATGCGACGGGTAGTCTCGAGCGCAAATTCTCTCAAATCGGGTGTGACGGAAGATACGGCTACTGGCCATTCTTTTTCAATCACTAAACCAAATGGTTATTTTCTCTTAAAAACAGCTAGCGCGGAAAGTTTCTGGGTACACGAATATTTGTTCTATATTTATAACCCTTTGGTCGATTAATTTTTTCTCGACATCCAATTTGAATTTATTTTTTATTTGTTTGCCTCAAAAATGATATTTTTTTATAGGCGCTACCCTCCGATAGGTAGGGTAAGGTGACGGAGACTAAACCCCCGTCTGGTTTCCTTAGCGGGGACGAAATCTTGGAGAATAAAACTATTTTCGGAACTTCAGACGCCATTAGTGTGGATAGGGTGGACTGGCGGGCTATAGCTACACCGTATTCAATTTTTCTCCGTACACAGTTTAATTCCGATCGAATCCCGGTACCGGATCAAATATACCGGTTAGCCCCTAACGGATTTTTAATAAAAACCGATTGAAATGAGTGGGATAAATCCGTGGTGGGTGGTGGAATCGATAGCAAATGGAGGAAGTCGGAGGACGCGGTTTTGCAGTAAAATAGCGTGGCGGTAACCCCCCCGGCCAGATGTTAGTTATAAATTACGGAGGTATTTTCTTTTTAATGGGCCCGATTAAAAGTCCCAGGCGTTAATATGGTATTTATATAGGCAGTAGAGGAAAAATATAAATACGATATTAACGCCTGGGACTTTATTCGCTATCGGCTCCACCCCCGCCACGGATATATCCCACTCATTTCAATCGGTTTTTATTAAAAATCCGTTAGGGGTTCGTATGGAAACAGAAACCCCATCAATTTGGTTATTTGGCCAATTATAAAAATAATTTAATAAATAACCAAAAAAATTTTTCCCTTACCGTTACACGGTATAAATTATTTTAAATGGCTGTTATAGGTAATAATATTTACTGTAAGTAATTAACGAAATTTTACTTTTTCAATTGACCATAAATTTAAATAAATTATTTTTACGCGACCCACCGAGTAAATAGGGAAAATAGTTTGGTTAATAATTAAGAGAAAGCCGTATTTAGCGATTTATTTGCAAAAATATAGGTCGAGACTTTAATAATAAAACTTTTTAAGAGAGAGAATTAAATATTTAGACTCGATAACCGGGTCTGAATAATTAATTAATCCGACTATACTGATAAATAGAAGAATGAAGCTTTGAATATTTGTACCGTCATTTTTACAATAGAAACTTCATTAAAATGTTTAATTTGAAATCACTATAAAGCTTTGATATTACATTATTCCTATTTACAATTAAATATCAATGTTTTTATACAATTTTATTCAACAAAATTTGGTTCTATGTATTTCATTTATTTTAAATTATATTTAGTACTATGTATTCTATTTCCAAGTATCCCTTTTCAATGGAGGATAAATTATTTTATAAGCATGAATTTCTGAATAATGTGTTTAGTTAGTTTTATTGTATCTAGTTTAAATGATTTATTTTCCATATGTAAATAAAAACATCATAAGACATACTATAGAGGTTTAGAGCTTCATTAGAACATCAATTACTAATTTTATAATTGACTTCTTAATAAATAATCTTTTTATTATTTAAAGGTTCCTTGGCACAGGAGAAACATTCAGAAGCTTGAGTTTTACTTTCAGAATAGGACGTACAACTGTGACATCTATAATTAGAGAAACCTGTGAGGCAATATGGGAAGAATTAAGAAATAAATATATGCAAATGCCACAATCATCTGAAGAGTGGGATGCTATTGCTACTGGATTTTATGAACATTGGCAACTTCCCAATTGCTGTGGTGCTATTGATGGGAAGCATATTTTATTACAACGTCCAGCAAATACAGGATCGCTCAATTATAATTATAAAGGAAGATATAGTAAGGTCCTACTGGCTGTCTCTGACTATCAATATAAGTTTATTATGGTAGACTTTG
>AYEL01069600.1:0-37118 GCA_000484575.1 Olivierus martensii
AAGTCTGAATAAAATATATTAAAACTGAACTAGCAAAAATAAAAGATCAGTTTAACACAAGTCTAATCTGTGTGTAATAATGTATAATTATTATAGTTAATATGTTAACTGAAGCTTTATAAAAAATTATCAACAGTTAAATATTATAAGATAGGTTTATCATAATTAAATGTCTGAAATATTTCATATTTCAGAAATTGCAGGAAAGTAATCAAATTGTAAAATTTTGAGAGTGATTTGTAATTGCAGACATATAAAATTTTGAAAATCATACCATAAATTTTTTTATTAAACTTTAAATGAAATACAAAAATTGAAACATACAGTAAAAAATATAAATACAAATGTACACTATATTCAGTTTACATATTTAAGTACTCATCTTTACCTTCATACTTAAACATGAGTAATTCCAGATCTTTCATAACTTCATACTGATCTTTTTTTGTTAATTTTCTTAAACGAACATTTAATCCACCACAAAAAAAGTCAATTCGATCTTTTTCTCTTTCGTTCGTGTCATTATTTTTTATTAATTCTTTAGTAGTGGTTTCAAAAGTTCTTAGGGCACTATTTAATACAGCGTCATTGTAATGTCTTGGCCTTTTTTGAGAAATGTGACATAGAATTACAGTGTCCATTTTCTTTATTGCTATAATAAAAATAAATATTTTCATTTTCAAAACAGCTAATAAGAACAAATGTATAATAATATCAAAATGATTTTGTATATATTATTTATATAAATAACAATAAAACTACTGTAATCTAAAAATTAAAAATATCTAAATAAAAAGATTATTTTTTGTTATTTGTATATGTTTAGGCCTATGTTATGTTACATGTGTTATTTCACTAATAAATCTGAATTATGCATTCATATGTGAAAATATGAAGGCATAATTTTAAATAATACAACTCCATTTTCATTCCTTTTTCCACGAGATATCAAGTCTTGACAGCTAAATAAATAAGAAAAAATATGTGTTGTATATGACATGTAGGATAATAAATCAACATTTTTTTTGGAAGGTTTCAAACTCTGACTTTTTCTTATTTATTTTAATTGTAAGACCCAATATTTCAAAAATGAATGAAAAATGAAATTCTCTTTTCAATAGTTATTTCAACGATTTTACATAAAGTAAATTTTAAAGGGTAAAGTCATGTTTATACCTTGGGAGAGTTGCATAACCCAACTCTCCCAAGGTATAAACATGACTTAATTCAATCTTTGACCTTCCTCATCAGTCAGATTATTTAATATACATATCATTTGAACAATTTATGGTCATTTTTAGAATAAATTAGAACAAATACAAAACTAAATTTTTAATTAGAAATCTTCAAGATTAATAATTATTACCTCAATAGCTAATGCATGAACTCCTCCTGACAATTCTTCTTTTAAAATAGTATTTATCATACGATGTCTCTAGAAAACAATTTGATTTTAATATACAAAATAATGATATGAATTATGAATATGTTTCATAACACACCTCTTTTCAATAGTTATTTCAACGATTTTACATAAATTTTAAAGGGTAAAGTCATATTTATACCTTGGGAGAGGGGTTATGCAACTCTCCCAAGGTATAAACATGACTTAATTCAATCTTTGACCTTCCTCATCAGTCAGAAAACTATGCAATACCCATATTCAAACAAAAAATCTGAAGATTTAATTATGCATTTTTACTGTAATTTCAAAATATCCCAATTCCTAGGTAAATTTTGACATTGTTTGACACTGTAATGCCCACAGATGATATTAACATGATGCAGAATTTTCAAGTCCATTCCAGAGCCCACTTTGCAGAGACTTATGATTTCACAAACAATAAAAGACAATGTCTATTAGTTTAATTTTATATATATATAAGATAATAATGTTAAGAGTACGTCCATTCTGATAGCATGCTTTCTTTAAAATAAACATATATCATGTTTTATTACAAATTATAAAGAGAGACTAATTTCCACTTACCGTAAGCAATGTCTGTTTAATTTTATATATATATATAAGATAATAATGTTAAGAGTACGTCCATTCTGATATATGTTTATTTTAAAGAAAGCATGCTATCATGTTTTATTACAAATTATAAAGAGAGACTAATTTCCACTTACCGTAAGCAATGTCTTATTTATAAAAAGTGGAGAAATTACCCGAACTCTAAAATGTGTTTCAGAATCTATAAAATAAAAAAATAATTTACAAAGGAAAAATAATAGAAATTTTAATTAATTTCTAATTTAATACTACTATTACCTTTTGGAACATTGTGCATCTTACTTTCATTTAGTACTTCTAAATGAATTGGCTATTTCAAAAGAGAACAAAAACTAACAAAATTAAAATCTATTAAAAATTTAATCATGTTTCTTCTTTTATACTGTATTTTTAATTACTTGAATATAATCATTTCTTACTTTACAAAACTCTATTTTAGAAATTTATATAAAAGGAAAATTTTAAAAACCTGGCATAGAAATTTTATAATAATATATAACAATCTTTTTTACCAAATAAAAGATTATGTAGTTTTCTGAATATATAGCCTTTCACTTAACCATATACAGGTAAAATTCCATTATAATGAAATCCTTGGGACCATTGCCTCATTTCATTATAACTGATATTTCATTAAAACGGAATTTCTTACTTTTTACCATTACGTTACAGCTGTACGTTACAGCTTTGTTATAAATTTGTTATATCAAAAATTTTGTTATAAAGGAATTTTACCTGTAGCACAAAACATAGTATTGCATATTTACATCATTATAGTTAACAGCCTATATATGATATATACTTTCATCTTTTAGTTACAAATGATTATATTTCCAGATATTAATTTGCAAATTGAAAGTTTAGATTTCAAAATTTATTCTTTTAAACAGATTACAGTTAAATACTATATACTGTTGAGTAATATTGGTTTGACTAATTAGTAATGTCTCCTTCATTTCAGAAATTCAAATATATCTGATTTTGAGACAAGAATTTTTGATAGAAGCTGTGCAATCTTAAAATATTGAACTAATACAATAAATATTATAACAACATACATAATTTTACAAATATTTCTATATGCTGCTAGATCAATTGCAATTTTGATATTATAATTCAAAAATTTTTAATCAAATCTAATTCATGTCAAACAAATCCTTGATGCTTAAGAACTTTGAAGCCATCCTGTTATACTCACAAAAATTCACACCAGAAAACAAAGCTCTAAACAGGATAAATACTTTATTAACAGAAACGTTTTTTGACCTTATCAGTAGGTCAACTTCATTTTGTAGTTGTTTATTTTTGTACTGGGTTTCTTCTCTCTGTTCTGTATGTTCATTGCAGCTGAGGTTGACCTACTGATAAGGTCGAAAACGTTTCTGTTAATAATCAATAGGTCAACCTCAGCTGCAATGAACATACAGAACGGAGAGAAGAAACCCAGTACAAAAATAAACAATTACAAAATGAGGTTGACCTACTGATAAGGTCAAACGTTTCTGTTAATAAAGTATTTATCCTGTTTAGAGTTTTGTTTTTTGGTGTGCATCCTTGATGCTTATAACTGAGATTTAAAAATTTTAAATATCAGTTATAAGTGTCAAAGGTTTGTTTGACATGAATTAGATTTAATTTAATTACTGTCCTTGAGGATTTAGTTTATAAAAATTTTTCAAAATAGCAAATTGAACTTTTTTGATTGACTACAGTTATTTTTCAGTACAGATTTTATTATTATTTATTTAAAATCGTTATTTTAAATATTATTTTAGTTACTTTTAATCTACTTTAGTTAAATATAATAGGCATTTATTGATTACTAGTGAATGGATTAAAACATTCATAATTAATAATAATGAAAAATAAATCTATTTTTCACCCAAATACGAATCCTTTGTAAGATTCTTAATTGATTGTTGAGAGTTTTATATTGACTATTCTTCACCCAAATACGAATCCTTTGTAAGATTCTTAATTGATTGTTGAGAGTTTTATATTGTGCAGCATGGCATTCCCTATCTGATTACGGTATATAGACACAGGTTGGAGTCGCTCGATTGCTTCGGGATAAGATAAAATTTTACCTGGTATTGTATTAAATGAATTACTGCAAGATTTCCTTCCAGGTCTTCTAGAGACGTTCAGTAAGTTATGGTTTTGCTTATTACTTCAATTTCTCCAGCCAAACGTTGATTATTTTTTTACCCATGTATAAGCCAACCCTCCTATTTCAAAAATTTTTTTCTGAGAAAAGACCTCGGCTTATACACGAGTATATATGGTAAGTGGCATGTTTGTATGTATGAAAATTTGTAACTAGATAAACATCTGCAGAAATTTAAATTTGCCCACTGCAAAATTTTATATGAAATTTCAGATTAAATGATCTATTTATGTAATGTATGATATAGCCTATTTATTATATATATAGATATATATATATACAGTTACAGTGGATTCCGCTTAATTGGGACAAATCTCAAAGAACGAAAACCAAACTAATAAACTAATAAAAACAGTCGATTCTGCTTAATTGGACCACCAGGCCAAATCTCAAAGAATGGAAACCAAACTAATAAACTAATACATAATATTATTATTAATACAGTGGATTCCGCTTAACTGGGGCAACGCATAATTGCGCCAAATCTCAAAGAACGGAAACCAAACTAATAAACTAATACATAATTTATGTCGGAAACCAAACTAATAAACTAATACATAATTTAAACGCTTAATTGGGAGAAACCAAATTAATAAACTAATACATAATTTAAATGCTTAATTGGGACCACTTTTACTTAATTGGAACAGTAGCAGAAAAAGAATTTTCAATTTTTGATATATTTTAAGGATATTTCGAAAGTATGGCTACACATACATATACTAATCTTTGACAAGATGTCAAGAAAGGATTTTACACTCAAGTAAAACTGCTTGGCTGAATAAAATTAAAAGCCAGCCATTTAATACAAGCCATAGTAGACTCTCTGAAATAAACCAAAATCTTCCATAGACACATCTCCTACAAAAAGAAAATCATCTGCATGAGGAGTGGGCATTACAGAAAGAAATTCCAGGAACATCGAAAAGAAAGCGTGATGGAAAGGATTCAGAAGTCGAAGAGAAAGCATGATGGAAAGGATTCAGAAGCATTAGATCAATGGATTTCTATAGTTAGCAGGCGAGGCGTGAATATCAGTGGCCCAGTATTGAAGATGAAGATCAGTAAAAAATTAATAATTAGGTATGAAATGCAGGCATTGTATAGAATGCCTAGGCAAAGTATGAAACAATTAATATTATAATGGAGATCAGTAAAAAATTAATAATTAGGTATCTATTTTAATAAATCGCTAAAATAGGTACTTAATTATTATTTTTTTACCTATTATTTATTTACCTACGAATTACATATTTTATTTTAGAATTTATTATTACTTAATATAAAAATTTATTATATTATTTATTATATATAATTAATTTTTTTTTTTAAATATTTATTAAAATTAGATCTAATCCACTGTATATCATATCATATATATTATAATTAATCATTATAATAATTTTTTAACGTTTTAGACAGAAATATGAAATTATCATATGAAATATGATTTTATTGATTAAAAAGATTCATTTCTAAAGAATAAAACTAATGTAAAATAGTAATCAAATTTTGGGAAAAAATTCAAATTCATAAATAATGGTGATTGTGAATTAAATTTTGATTTATTAACTGGAAAATCTTTGATATTAAACAATTTAATTTTTCTTAAATCATATAGGTACTATATATTTTATATTATTTAATAATTACTTAAAATATTCACTTTAATATAATTCATCAAAATACATATGAACTAAAAAAATTATTAATTTTCTTTACACATATATTGAAAATTAATGACAGCATAAATTTCAATAATTTAATTAAAAAAACTTAGATATATACAAAAATTTAACAATATAGGTGCTTCTCAAATATACAATTATTTCAAATTACAAACTTTTGTACATAAAAAAAATCATTTAATTTTCAAATTTTAAATAAATTCAATTTTTCCAATAAAAATTTTTCTTTTTGTCAATCTTTTAAAAATTAGATGTTCGAAGGCTGAATTTATTTAAAATTTGAAAATTAAATTTTTCCAATAAAAATTTTTCTTTTTGTCAATCTTTTAAAAATTAGATGTTCGAAGGCTGGGGTGTAAATGCCTGTCTGTAATAGTAACTGTATTATTTATCCTTTATTCTTCGTTTATTAATCTTTTCATGATTTCATTTTGCCTTAACGTGGGGGCCAGATTGGTGCAATTGATCCAATTCGCTTAGATCTGGCACTGAGCAGAAGTATATTATACTTTGCCTAAATAGCATCAGTCATTCTATATAATGCCTAGGCAAAGTATATGTAATATTAATCATTTCATACTTTGCCTACGCATTCTATACAATGCCTGCATTTCATACTTTGCCAGTAATATATATATAAATATATCCACTTATATTTAATATATCTAAAAAGTCACTAATCGATTTTAGTTATAAAAAGTTTTAAATTTGTTCATGCATTATTTAATTTTCAATAAAAATATAATTAAAACATAATTTTATAAAATATTTGTCACTTTGTATAGTTGGAGAAATATTAGAAGTGTCATGACTTTGATTTTTCATTATATTTTTTGTTTCCTTTAGATAAAATAAATTCAAAATGAAATAACTATATAATAATAGAATCTTCGATAACATTCCTGATAAGAACAGAATTAATGATTCATTTGTTGAATATCACATCATTTAAAAATACTCAATTGTTATTCTGCAAATTTCATTTATAGTATATAATTCATTTCCTATGGTTAAGATCTTCCGGTCTTATATTTACGTTAAAAATGCGAGTTTCATCTACTTCAGTCATAAATCCAAGATCAACTAATTATTTTCTACTATTCATTTACACTTTTTTCGATATTTTCTGGCAACATTCATATATATATAGTAAGGGTGCTTAATTCAAATTAAAAAAATTCACCCGCCGTTAATTTATTTGAGTACTCAGAAAATATTTTCAGAATATTAAATAAGAATACATTGGATTCTGCAAAAGTAGTGTTAATTCATTTAAATAGAAATTTTTTCCCACAAGTTCCAAGAGATAAAATAAAATCAATTCATTTACATTCAATTTTTCCAAAAAAATTTTTCTTTTTGTGGATCTTTTAAAAATTAAGTTCGAAGACTGGGGTGTAAATGCTCAACCATAATAATAAATCTAAACTATTATTCTTTAATAGTCTTTTCATGATTTCATTTTGCCTCAACGCAGGGCCAGATTGGTACAATCGATCCAAACGGCTTAGATCCGATACTGAGCAGAAGTATTTTATACTTTGCCTAAATAGCATTTGTCATTCTATATAATGCCTTAATATAGGCACTTCTGAAATATACAATTATTTCAAATTATAAACTTTTGTACATAAAAAAGATCATTTAATTTTCAAATTTTAAATAAAATCAATTCATTTACATTCAATTTTTCCAAAAAAATTTTTCTTTTTGTCAATCTTTTAAAAATTAGATGTTCGAAGGCTGGGGTGTAAATGCCTGTCTGTAATAGTAACTGTATTATTTATCCTTTATTCTTCGTTTATTAATCTTTTCTTTACATACATTGCCGGTAACATATATATAGTATAGTATTTATCTATATAATGTAAGCAATATTTCATAAAATTCACGACTAAAATAAGTTTTTAATTATTACATATTTCATATTATTACTTAAAGTTATTGCAATTTCTAGATAATATTTAGCATTAGAAAATTTTAGATACGTAAATTCGTGATATATCAGCGTTATACATCCAGATCTATGAAACTATATTGATTGAATAGCAAAATCAAGTCGCTATTACAATCGCTTCAGCTATTTTACTTTTTCTCTATTACTCGTCCTGTTACGCTATACATTTTTCCAATAATTTGATAACATGGCCTGTTTTATTATGATTTGTCGAAATTAATTTATTTTTATATTATCAAAATAAATCTTGTGAATCTATTTCACGAATTTTTTAACATTATTAAGCCATTTATTTAACGTGTTATTTTTTTCTAAAAATACATTTTATCATAAATTTAACTTTTGTCTATTTTTGAATCCAATTCAATTAACTAATCAAAGTAAAAAAAAATCAATTATTTAGCTATTATAATTCAAATAATTTAAAATTCAAATTTTTATATAATCAAATTTTTTATAATCAAATTTTGATAAATGATTGTTAAATAATGTTTTCACACAAAATTGCATGATTTAAATATTTGTTAATTACAATAGACAGAATAATCATTAATCTGTTACAATAATAGTAATAGATTAATGATCATATTGTGTTTCTATCATCAAAAGGCTGATTAAATCTTTTCATAAATTTAACAATATAATTTATTCAACAATTTGTATTTTAATAATTTTATGTTATGTTTTTAGAAACTTAAATACAATAATTAATGTTAATAAATTTATTCAAATGTATATTAATTAATATTATGAAACGTATATACAAACTTGTTGAATATCACATCATCTTAAAAATACTCAATTGTTATTCTGCATATTCCATTTGTAGTATATAATTCATTTCCTATGGCTAAAATCTTCCGGTCTTATATTTACGTTAAAAATGTGAATTTCATATACTTGAGTCATAAATCCAAGATCAACTAATTATCTTCTACTATTCATTTATGATTTTTTCATTATATTTTTTGTTTCCTTTAGATAAAATAAATTCAAAATGAAATAACTATAGACATTCTGGCATTATAGATTAGTGAAAAAAGTCCAGCATTAGGAAGAAAAATTATTACTACCCTAAAAGAATGTTTTTGACACTTGTGACAAGGCTATATCAACTTCTGAACTAAATTTATAAGATACCATTATAAACAGAACTAAGAATGTTTTGTAGTTTGTTTATTTATATTTAAACTCATTGTACCTGCATGCTGGGGAAACATTATAGAATATATTAAGTTTGATTTTATATTACATTCAAAAAATCATAAGTTAACAAAAAACAGAGTTATTTTATTAATGTTCATGTTGTTAACAAGATTAAGTCATACATGTGCACAAAAAAATTCAAAATTAGCATTATCTAAGTAGCCATTTTAAATTCTTAAGCTAAAAATTAATAATGTTCAAAATAAACTTTCTACCCTTTTTTTACATAGACAATAAATAAATATAAGCTCAGTTTTTCGACCTTTAGATAGAATAATTTATTATTTATTACATTTATAAAGAAACAAACTGGAGTGCTTTTAGCTTATTAATCCTTCTTTCATATACCGAACATCAAAGTATATTAAAACCACTGAAGTGGACTTAATCAAGCTGAAACCACTCCAGTTTGTTTGTTTATAAATGTAATAAATTTTTCTACCTAAAAATCTGAACTTGTATCTATTGTCTACAGTTACTCTCATGGTTATTTGTACGAATAGTGAAATCTTTATTTATCCATAATTAAAAATATATAAAAGTAATTCATCATGTTTATTTTATTATTATTATTTTATTTATACTGTCAAAAATAAAGTTAGAAAAAATTAGCTAAAAAAATGGCATAAATTAATTTATAAAAAATATTTAAAGGAAATATTCCTTATATGAATAATAGTAATAATAATATTATTATTAAAACTTTATTAAAATTGTAAGTACAAAAAACCCCATATTTAAGGCGAATGATAAAATAATGCAATAAAACTGAACAGTTGACAAAACAATAAAGAAATGAAAGTTACATGAATATTCCTTATCATGAATTTGAAAAGTTTATATAGTACTATATACAGTTTAATAAAAACTGTCATTTTTGAAAAATATGCAACTTTTTATTTTAAAGCATATATTAATTATTTAATTAAATAAATCAAAAAGAATATACAATATATACCATGTCCATTAATTTTACTGAATAATTAAACTATTTTCGATATTCATTCGTTAATTTTTCAAGAATTATGAAAAATTCTATTTCATTAATAATGTTTTAATTTATATGAAGCAATTTATTTTACATCAGCAATTTATCAAAATTTATATACAGAAACAAATTTATTAATGCTTGATGATATATATATATATTATTTATTTGATTGTAATAATATGCAATATTTTTAATTATTAATTAATACATAATAGAAAGCCTAAATGTAAATATTAATATGATATATTTTAATATTTTCACGTTACAAATTTTCAAATTGTTATTCAGAATTAATAAGTTAGTTTACATATGAAATTTAAATAAAGATATGAATTTTATAAAATTTACAGAAATAAACTGATCAAAATTTTAAATACAGACCTATTTTAAATGAATTTAAGCATTTGGTTGAATGCCGAGCCAATCATTTTAACTTATCAAAATTGTCAATGTAGTATGAAAGCGTATCTGATTCACAAATCTTCCATTGTTTAACTGCAATCATGCAAATAGTATGACCTTACTTAATTAAATATGGAATTTTGTCAGCCATATGGATTGTTATGTAATATTATTTTTAAAGTATCTAATACTGTATATCAAAAAGTTTTTATTTTGTGGATACTGAAATAAATTGAATTGCTAATATATTTTGTAAATATTATATATATCAGATGTTTCTTCAATGAGAAAATGCTATATGTGTCTAGCACATTTCTTTAATCATTTTTTTAACTAACCACTTAATTAAATACTCTTAAGTAACAATTAAAAACTAGTTATATAATAAAATAAAAATTATATCAATTTAATAGCTCTTAGTATTTAAAATGATACCTTGAATTTTATAATAGAAAGCAAGTTTCTAAAGATTTATTCACTATTTAAATATATTTCAATTCTTTTTTTTTGTATTCTATTAATTTATATACAATGTACAAATCATTTCACAAAACTTTATACAAGAGTAATTTTTTATTGTATAATATAACAATGCATAGCGAATAAATATAATTAAAATGTCAAGAAGAATTAAAATATAAAAATGTCAATTTTTCCAGTAGAAAAGCTAGAACTATTGGTATCCGTCTTTCAAGGCTAGAAGTTTTGTTATACCAGCCTTGGCCTATTCTATGAAACTTGATAATAGCATGAAACTATTTGCTGTATTGTGTATTTCCTTTTCTTTTGATATAGCATGATACTATTTAAAATTTAGTAAATTTTATAATGAAATTGCTTTTTTTATTACTTATGATAAATTAATTAAACTAATTAAATTTGATTTGATCCACTATTATATTAATAAAACATTGAGACTGGGCTGTTTATAATAAATATCAATTTAATTAATTTTTTTTAATATTAAATTATGATCACTTATAAAGTATAAATGTAAACATCCGAAATAAATAGATAAAGCTTTTCTAAATTATTAGATGGAAGAAAATATTGCATTTTCATTTAAAAAAAGAACTCACAGACTTATGATCAGCGAGAAATATATATCATAGAAATATTGATTTTTTAAGGAATAATTTATGTGTAAATAACACGATATATATTCGTTTCAAATTACTGTACTATAGAATTTTTTATGTAAAAATAAACTATAGTATTTGAATAAACTCAGCAATATTTCTTTACAATAAAAGAAATTCAAATTATATGTTGTTATTAAAAATCGAACAGTTCCATTTGAATTACAATAATTTTTACTATTTTTATTTTTTATATTAAGAAAATATTGCAGGAGACAAAATCCAATTTTTATTTAAGTGAACTCATTAAAATTTATTTTAATTTCATATTTACTAAAGATTTTTTATTATTATTGATGTAAATTGATTTTTTATTATTGTTTAAGTTTTTTGTATGTCGAAAATTTAAATATTCAAACATCACATTTATGTTATGATACATTGATTACCAATAATCTGAAATATATCTTTAAAAATATACAATATTTTGAACAAATTTGATAAGCTGTAGACAAACTTATTTTAATATTTAAGTCTGAAGCCTATTAAATTTGTTCAAAATACTATATATTTTTAAAGATATATTTCAAATTATTAGAAATGAATCTTATTTATTATTTACAGTTGAAATAAAAAATGAAGAATTTTGATTGAATATTATTGCGTACTACTTGAAAAGAATTTGAGCAGGCTACTTTTGACTGATGATCAAAAACGCATAATAAATGTAATTTATCTTAGTTCATCGAATTTTCAAATAAAAAATAGCGTAAATAATTAAAGTAAATCTTCACTATTTATTTCTTATCATGGTATAGATTCTATAGAGGATTCGAAAAATATGCTCTGTAATATCAGGTACAATTTTTTTAATAAAACCTAAGAAAGTATAATATATGTGAATCCATTTTATAAATTAGTTAATTTTATCAACGAAAATAAAATAATTAATGATCTGACCATTTTCTTCTTTTTGTTTGAAAGTAGAATAGACAAACACTTTATAGGCTGTTTTGACAAACATCAAATTCTCTGTAATATCACTTACAAACTTGAAAACGTAATCTTAAGATTTTAATACCAAAACATAACATACTAAAATATAAATTACTACAGTATGTAGCAATTTATATTTAGTGTATTTGTTATGCTGTAGTAAATTACTTTTTGTTAGTCTTGACATTATAATTTACAAAAAATAATTTTTCCAGAAAATACACATTTTTTTTTAAATTTTTAAATACAGATCCATCGGTATGTATTGATAATATTATTCTTTTCTTATAGCATATAAGGTTTTTAAATTTTAGCAATATCTAATAGCTAAAATTGCAAGTATTGCTAAAGGATTCAGTGCATAAATTTTTTGTTGAAAAGCGTTCGCGATACAGAAAAGGTTGGGAATCGCTTTTAGATCAGTAGTTCACAATCTCTGTTTTAATAAGTCAATAAGTCTAAATGTAATACTATATAATAAGCGATGAAGAATAGATGAACATCATGCCTATATGATGGTGGGCTTTATTGAGATAAATGATGAAATAAATTTCCTCCAATTTGTATTTATCAATTAATATGCATGATAAAATTGTTTCCATCACAGCCTAATAGCATTATTTCAATATTCAAACTCTTTGGCTAAAGAAACAGTTCGATTATAAAAAAATCTACCATCATATAGGATTTCAATTCTGTCTATAATAAACTCTTATTAATAATATTAATATAATGTTATTGATGATACCCATTATTAAGAATATTAATAAGGGTTTATTTTAGACGGAGTTGAAATCCTATATGATTTGCTACAATATAATATATTAAGATTGTGCAGTATAAATATTCATTTATGTGATAATTTTCAAATTTTAATTAAATATTTTTAATATCTACAAATATTTAATGGTTGAAATTTTGTTATTATTAATATTATATTCTGTCATATTTTTTATATATATTGATTAGTCAGAAGTTTAAGGGTCTCTTTCCACGTTTTGATATTGAGAGACTCCCTCACATACAGATATTTAATTATAATTTATAATTTAACAATTTTATAGATATGTAAAGGCCTAAAACTGAAATTATATGCTATATCGTAATTCTTTTGTATTGAAATTAGTTGTCATATCGTGTATATTATCGGGAGAAAAGATATAATATATAAGATTTATCTGGGTACACCTATAAGATATAGAATCATGATCTATATTCTTTTAAAGTTAATCATTTATGCATGTTAATTCTTTTTATGATGAAAAATTTATAATGAATATTATATTAAGATAAATTTTAAGCCCAAAGAAACTAAGAAATAATACTTAAAAACAAATTATATTCATCGATCTCGTAATAAATTTCTAGTCATTTTAAAATTAACATGAAATGTAATTTATTTATAAAACAAAGTCTATAATTCTTTTTAAAAATATATTTTAAGAAATAAAAAGTTAATATGATTTTTTTTGTACATCTGTTTTTCCTTTGAAAGCAGTTTTAAATAAATTACTTAATGCATGAAAAGTTAAAGTAACTGGATATCTACTCAGCAATAAATTATTTTAGATTAAAAATGTGAATAAACAATAAATACAGAGAGCATCAATTATAAAAATATCTTATGAAACACAACTTTATATTTATTATTTAATATTTCTTAAAAAATATAAATTTGCCTAATTAAATAATATAATTACGTTTCAATTGGTTAATAGTTTTACGGAATGATAAATTTAAATTGTTATGCAAATACATAAAAATATTAAGTAATGTTTAGAACAGTTAAAGAAATTACAATTAATAATATTTTTTTGTTTTAAAATATTTCGTTTTTAATAATTAAAATATATGAACTGAGAGAGTAGCATAGAAAATAAAATTTTAAAAGAAGTAAATTTTATTAAAAGTAATTTGTTTTCCATTCGATAATTCTTTCTTTTTTATTTTATCGAATATTTAGTCTTACATAGAAATAATTAAATAATTTATAGTAACAAACAAAAAATTATAGAATTCAAAAATTTTAGAAATGCTTTATTAAAAATTACAAATTTTAATTATTTTTGATATTTTTTAAATTGTATTTTCATTTAAGCATCTCATGTTTTCCATGATGCATTTCTGAGAAAATCCAAAAGCTAATCAAACTTCAATATAGCAAATTATATTGGTAAAAATGAAAATATGTGAACAAAATACTCTAGAGATGCTAATATTTTGAAAAAAAAGATTCAAATATAGTTTTCTATAGTAGAAGTAAAGACCATAATTTTTATTTGATATAATTTTGATAATAATTTAATATTGTTATAGTGTTCACAAAAATTTTTATTGTAATAATTTTTATGAATAATTTATTGAACACACAATTTTTAATATTTCAGAAACTTTACCCGATAATTTTCTGCTTAAAAAATTATCAGAAAAATTCCCTAGTATAATATTTTTATTCCTTACCAAGGATAAAAAAAGCAATTACAGTTTGTATACTCTATTAGAAATTAAAGCATTACAAATAATTTTGATAAATCAAATGCAGAAATTAGGATATTTGAGAATTTAATAAGAATACTATAGATGGAAAAAATTCATTATCTTACCATAATTACAGTATGCGAAATAAAACAAATTTTGAGCGGTCGAATCTTCATAGAGAATTGATGAATTTTGAATAGCGGCAATGACATTTTCATTTTGTGGCATTCCCAAATAATTATTACTGCTCCAGATTAATCAATACTCAAGTCAGATATATTGTCACATGCCTGAAAAAGTTCATAAGATTCAAGTTCAAGTTCTTAAAGATATTGCTATCATATCAAAAAGAAAACAAAAAACAGAAAACTCTAATATGTTCATTAAAATTTAGCAACTTATTCCATTAAAATTTAAATCAGTTATTTTTTAACAATTTAAAATTACATATAAAATTAAAAATAATAATCAGTTATATTTTATAAAGCATAAAATAAGTTTCAGAAATATTGAAAATTTATTTGTAATTTTAATGGTTAAATGCATTTATAAATGGTTTGTTTTACAAGATAATTTATGTATTTTATATTTATATTGTGCATGAATAAAAACTGAAACAACACATGCATTATTTAAGAATTGTCATAGAACATCGCTGATATTGCGTGTGGCTTGCATTTTGAATAGGTCTAATTTATTAGAGTCCTACAATTGAATATTTTCGTCGATAGATGAATTAATAAAATGAAATATTTTTTCAACGTTTAATAATCATTAAATGTTTTAATGTAATTATTATTTTCGTTTAATTAGAAATAAGTTATAAAACAAAACAAGCTTATTCATTTATATATTTTTATATAAACTGTGTATACTGTATATAATTTAAGTTAAATTTAATAATGTTTATAAATCATCATATATTTTTAAAAGTTAATCTAACTTTTAAAAATATATGATGATTTATAAACATTGAATGAATTAATTTTATTTTAGCAAAATAAAAAAATTTAATTGAAATGCTAATTATTATAAATAATAAAATAAATATTAATAAATCAATAATTTATTAAGATTTATCATGAATAAATTATTTTCAATTTTATTTTATTTTTTGTTTTTGGAGAACACAGTTTTGTACTATACTATAATTGAATTTTTAAGTTGCATTTATATATTCTGATTTCAAGTTAGTTTTGTAGATCGTAATAAAAACATTTTTTTATTTTATTGAAATAAAATTATTTTTATATTATAATAAGAAAGTGCTTTTAGCCTTATAAGTTTTATATATTTAAAGTTATATCTTTTATGATTTTGCTTAAATTTTTGATAAAAAAATTTAAAGAAATCTCATTTTTAATATCTGAGATTCATACTCATAATTTTAATTCATAATTTTAATTTAGTAAATGCGTATTACAGTGAATTTCATTATTCTGCATTAATTTATATAGATTTCTTAATTTAAATAAATCTGTTTAGAAACGGAAGAGTCTTGCTCTTTTAGTTTAAAGGAGATGAAAATTTATCCTCACGATAATATTTTATGGATAAAGATTAATCATCAATGTTCTTTGATTTTATAAAAATCATAAATACTTCATCCAGTATTTATGGGTTTATGATGATGTATGTTTAAATAAATGTTATTCTAATATCATAAACCATTAGTAAAAAATTTATAACATTAGGTCTCAATTTTATTTTATACACTTAAATATTAGAAAGCATTCTCGAGAATATTGTTCAAAAGCAATGTCTTGTGGGTGATCAGTTTAATGTCATGAAATAAATCATAAATTTAATTTTTATAATATGTGAGAATTTTTTTTATTGTTTAAATTTCTTCAAAGTTTCCCTAAAATTTAAATATTTTTATATGTATTTTAGATTTTATCTTTTTTCTAATCGTTGATTTGTTAATGCTATCGTTACAACTTATGCTATTTATCTTAAGCAATAACAAAGAATTTTCTCAGATTTTCGAATTTCATTTTTGGGTTAAATAATTCAACGAAACAGATTTATAGAAGAATATTAAATAACATTAATTAATTTATTTTTAAAACTTGTCTTAGATAAGATATTGTATCCTGAAAAAATGAATGGATTAGATTTTTAATTCATCTGTTAATTTGCTGAATATTTTACAAAAATAAAAATATTTTATAATCTTTAATTTAGTAATTGCTTAAGTTATTTATATAGTTGAATTAAAATCTAAAAACTTTTAAATGGAAAGTGAATGCGTTTTTATATAACTCAATATATGTATAATTATAATCAATAATTTTTTAACTTGATACATATTTCATATATATCCAGTGTATTAAAAATTAGTTTTGGGAAATAATTTAATAAATTTTAATTTTTTAAGTTGTATATCAAAATTGATTATTTAATTCAAACTAATTGCATTTATAAAAATATAAATTTCACGTTAATTGGAAATACTATATTTCGATATGGATCCATTTTTTCAAATCATTCAAAAATTTTTGTTTAATTATTATTTTTATTTTTATTTCTAAAAATCTAGTTTTACTTGATATGGATTTACCTATAAAAACAAAAGCTTAATTTTAATATCTCAAAAAGTTTTTGGTAATTTTTTAGTCAACATATGCTCACGAAGCAAATGCGATAAATATTTTAATTCCCCTTGTACAACAAAACAGATAAAATTAATTAAAAATTCAAAATTAGGTTAGCATTTTTGAAAAAAATTATAGTATTATTCAAACTTTTAAACATTTTAATTAAAGTTTTAATATCTAAATATAAATATTTTATATCATTGTTATCGATAACAGAACAGGATTTATCTATATTGTGGGACATTGAAACATTTAAAAGGACCTTTCAAACATTTAATTTTTAGTAAAATGTCAGACCCTAAGCTCTACTTATCTAATTTAAGAAAATTAAAGAATAACGTCAACCAAAGTAGCTATATCTAAATTGTAACAAATATCCTGATCTCTTATTACTATACTTGACTTATTTTTGCATATTCGATGTTTTTGATTGTTTATATTAATAAAACTTATTAGATAAAAATAAATGTTGAAATTTGAAAGCTTCGAATTTATTGAAAATTGAAATTTCCTATATTAGAATGGAATTGTTATGAGATTTAGTTATAGCTTTAACTTATACTGTAAAAATATCTTAAATAAATGCATAATTTAATATTTTTATGAAATTTTTATAAAGGTAATTTATACAGCATTTAAATTGATTTTCAGAATATCAATCAAAATTCATAAGTTTATAGACGTTGAAATATTTTTTATAATTTTAGAATTTAACTAAAAACTTTATGTTTTATTGTCGTATTAATGTAAATGAATACCACTAAATGTGTATATTAGAGTTCATTTTTAGATTAATTTTTGGCATCCCAAAATAATCCTCTTTTCCATCAAGGTAGTTTGCCTGCAAACGAGTAATCATTTGCAGTCAAGTTATCTTGTATGAAAAGGTTTAAAAGTATTATAAATTTCTTCCAAGTGATAAAACTTATCAGAAACGAAAGATTTTCAGGACTGTATATTTAACAAAATCATATTAATCTAACAATAATAAAAATGTTTTTTATAAAAACAAGAGAAATTTTTAATTAACGTATAAAATTGAAAAATATATTTTACTATATATATATTTTCACCTGTAAACATCTAAATTTAACATTCTTAAAAATCATTTCATATTTTGAAATTCAATTGAAATATGACATAAATTATTACAGTATTAGAAAAATATCGCATAAGCGAAGTAAAGAATGGTTACATTGAAAAGATATTAAATATATATGTGTATATATAGATATATATATAAGTGTATAAGGAATACATATTCATCATTCACTCAAACAGAAAATTATTTTTTGTATTTATTTATTAATAAGGAAGTTAAAAAAATGGAGTTTGTTCATTCAATATAAAATGCATATAATATAAATATAAATTTTGTTATAATTCCGTTCAGTATTCTGTCAGTTGTGTTTTTTAATAATATTTGCAAATACGAAATGAAGCTTCTTACTATTGTTCTATTCAGCATTTCTTTGCTTGTTTATAATTAAAAAGGATAGCCAATCAATAATATGTTTATAATGAATTCTCAATAATATGATCGGTCATGATTTGTCAAGATTTAGCCTATTAACAGAGAAGAGGAAAAAAATAACCTTAATTAAAGTTTCAGGTTACTGTAATTGTAATAAATCTCCATATTTTTCCAGATGTAAAGATCCTCTTTTCTAGGTTTTGCTTTTCTTTTCACTCTGTTAAATATTAAGTGGCGAGGTTCTTTCAAAGTTCCAGGGGCAGCCAAATCCGTGGTGAGGTCGGTCGTCAGATGACGATGGGGTTAACTGTGAATTCTTCCTAAAAAGTCTCGAGATATAGGACCATCTAGAGAAGGAGTTGAACATGGTCCTAAACACGGAAGTGCTGCATACTTCCATGCGGCCATCCAGACGATCAGATACAGGAAATTAGAATATCAAAAACATTTCAAAGAAACTGTTATTAATTAAAAATACAGTACGATAATTTATTTTATGTACTGTACATGTGTTGAGATAAATATATTAATTACATTATTGTGGAATGTATACTTTATGATTTAAATACAGTATAATATTTTATATAAATTTTGATTTTTCATTATATATGTATGTAAACATATATATTATACTCTATATAAACATATTTAAATCTACCTAATCGTTCGATTATTTTGATTTATAAATTAATTTACAATACTTATAATAAAGTTGTCTGTCATCATAATACAGTAGACTTGTATAACAGGAATCAGCAATTTTTCTTTAAGTTTGTACTATTTTTAAAAGCATACGCAGGAACTACACAGGAAGCCATTCAGTATGAGTGCTGAATGGCTTTCAAATGTATTAATGATGCTAATGATTATCAAATTTCTTGGAAAATTGAGTGGATGTTGACATTATTAATATTAAGATTGTGCCTCTAAGTTTATGCAAACTTAATAATGTCATTCATGCTTATAAAATTATGGGGGACACTTTAGAAATAAAAAAAGTAATTTTATTTTTCTTATTATTATAAAAAGTGGCTACAAAGGAACTTCAAATTTCAAGCCATTTTAGCTTAACTGTTATTGTAAATATGTTATTAAACTTTTAATATAATCTTTTCTTATTTTTGTAATTTTTGTTCATTCAATCTAAAATGCATATAAATATAAATTTCAATCAAACATTTCAAATTAAATTTCAATTTCCTATTTTATAATATATTTTATAAAAATTCAAGGTGGAATCAAAATCAATTGAAGAATTTACTTCCATACAGAATATTCTTATTTCATTAATATAAAGACATTTTGTATTCAATTATATAATATGTCTTACGCAACCTGGAATAAGAATAGTCTATATGAAAGAAAGTTCGAATAAAATTTTAAATTTCATAGACCATTTATTATACTGTAATATAATATTATTAACTATTAGATAAATAAGCAAAATAGGCAATTGAAATATTATTCATGTATAGACTGCTATATGTTTTATCTATCCTCATGAAGACTAAATTCATTATTGTTATGAAAAATGTCGTATTTCCAATGACTGAAATTTAATTTAAATAATTATTATACTATTTCATCATTAGCTATAAAAATTACTAGAACTTTATTTTGATTCAAATTTAGTAAGATTCAAATCTATAAATAGAAAATTCTGCCTTAAAAGAATTAAGATTGTCTAATATTTATCAATATTATTTCTACCTAATATTTGTAAATAAAAAAAAATAACATTTTTTATTCAATTTTTAATTATAATGCAGTATTAAATGTAATTAAAAGTGAAATAATTATTTTATTCTGTACAGTAAGACCCCGTTTAACGCGGGGGATATGTTCCAAGGAAACAAAGCGCCAAACGAAACAGCGTTAAACGAGGTCAACTTAACACGTAAATAATAGGAATAGGTGACACGAGACAGTGAATAAAAAATATATGTACCTTTTTTATTTTGTAATGTGTATTATTACTATTGTATTACATTAATTATATACATTTTTTTTGTTAATTTCGATTTGTATTCATAAATCATTCATGAAAATCAAAAATATTCAAGTAAATAATTTATGTTTGTGATGAGGAAGGATTCTTCCTCATTTGACATTTTTTGCTTTATCGTTAAGAACTCATCTAAGATGAGGAAGGTTCTTTCTCATTTGATACTTTTGTTTTTTCATTAAGCATGATGAAGAAGGTTCTTCTCATTTGATACTTTTTGTTTTTTTGTTAAGAATCATCTAACAAAAGATGAGGAAGGTTCTTTCTCATTTGATACTTTTTGTTTTTTAGTTAAGAATCATCTAACGAAAAATCATTTGCCTTTTCCTCTTTCGTTCAGCAAACCACTGTCGATAGCGAGACATCGCATCCATGACACTTCATCTTGCCTTTGAACATCTATCAAAATTTGGATCATTTTGTATAAACTTATCCATTATTTCCATAATAGTGGCTAAACTTTAACTGCAAAATAACGTTGATGAACTGTTATAAATCTGAACAATGACCACAGCAGACTTTCGTATACTGTATACTTCACTGAACTGATATCAAACGCATTGCGAGACGGCATAGGAGTATCAAAGCAATAAATTAGTGTGATTTCGGATTTATGTGAGTATAACAGTTTGAAAAACCGCACCAAAGTAAATCAATACAAAATATAGAATTCAAGAAAACCGAGTTATATTGAAACAGTGTTAAACAAGCAGCGTTAAGCGTGGTCTTACTGTATTTAATTTCAACGTATTCTATATAAATAAATCAAGATAATATATAAAATGTTGCTATTTTTGTCAAGGCCACTTGTACTAAGTTCAATACATTATAGTAAAAGTCAACACTGTTACGATAATTTTAAGATAAAAAATTTTTTATAGTGTTATTAATAAATTAGATAATAATCTCAAAATATTTTAATAAAAAATTCAAAGAATAAATGAACTCCGCTTTATTTTTATATAAATTTTCTTATAAAAAGAAGAAATCAGTCCTCTTGTCATTGTTGTTTTAATTTATTATAGATATTAGAAATGAGAAAATCGAAATTCCTTATCTGACAAAATAATATGATGAAATTTTCGACCATGAATGCTTGGGGCTATTCAATAGACAATATAGATGTTATTAGATGATAAAATAAAACGAAAAACATAAAAAATCTAAAAGTTAAATACAATTGAAAAATATATATATATATTTTTTTATATTATATGTAAATCTGTATGAGTTGTATCAGAAAATTGAAAAAAATCTTTATGTAAAATACTTAAAAAATTTTGGATAGTTTTATACATATAAAAATAAGATTATAATAAAATATTAAAATTTTGATAAAATTAAACAAATCAGAATTAAATAGTTCGATTTTTTATAATCAGTAATAGGATTCTGTTTTTAAAATTTTGAAAATAATAAATATTATTAACAAAAATAGTAATTAGAGAATCGAAATTTATGAAACAATCAAAAATATTTCTTTAATTTTAGATTATTTCAGAATTTTTTGATCAGTGTATTTAAAATTCACAATTGAAATATTCCTGCCAAATTTCACTCAACTGTGTAGTTGGAAAGTTTATTAAATCAAAAGTTTATCCCATTAGTCATGAATTAACTGAATAACAACTGGAACTTGGTACTTTATAATGTAGTTCTAACGATAATAAATTAAGCCTATTATATAATGCCATCAGCATTTAATTTTTTTCATGTAATGAATTTAGTAATTTGAAAGATTCATATGATTTTATAAAATAGAATCATTCCTAAACATTTAACAATTTTTAATGAAAATATTTTCGTTCTTTTTTTTATAATAAAGTTTTTAAACTTTATTCTTAATACTGTATATATTTTTATTGCTTTATCATCTTGTACAATTTAATATAACATAATTTCACTTATGAATGATATATTTTATTATTACTACTTTTAATTAGTTAAATTTTAAAAACGATTAACGAATTATTAAACTATACCTATCATAAACGAAAACATATTATTGGATTAGATTTGACCAGCATATGAAATTGGAACCAATTCAGGCAATCCACTATACGGTTACGGTTACGTAGGTTGACTGATTTTCATTGATTGTATCAGAGACATTTATTATCTTGAAGTAAGATGTAAACTCGATCACATTTTGAAATCTCTATCAAACACACTAACAATATTAGAAAAAATAAATAAATAAATAAAATACATGAGGAAAAACTCGTGATGCTCTGTTTAATATATTCATAGGTTTCAAGGGAAATTATTGATTCAGAATAATAAAATTCAAATATGGATTCCACATATAAAAGTAAAAGAAATTTAATATTGTACAGTACTTTATTCTTCAAACTCGCATTAAAAAAATGGTGATTTTTTCATTCTACTTTTTAGAAGAAATTATTGTCGATAAAAAAGTGAGATTTGTTTAAAAGATAAGATATCTGAACTTAGATCTGTTTGTATACATTACAGTTTGACTAGGATTTTTACTATATTTGCAGTATTCATAAAATTAATCATGCAATAAGGTAAGATTATTGAATATTCTTCACAAAATAATTTAAAAATATATATATATAAATATATAAATTTTTACATTAATTTATTTCAAGTTGAAAAAATTTTAATTATTCTGTACAAAATAATCTATAAAAAATTATTTCTGCTTACATTGGCATTATATTCTATCTAAAGCAAGGGTTCTTAAAACGGGGTATCCATACCCCAAGGAGTATGGGAACCAAATGCTGGGGGTATGGGGCTCGATCTGTGGGTACTGGTATTTATTTTATTTAATTTATTAATTTATATTTAGATAGTACGTGGATATTTAAATTTAATACGAGTGTATTTACTGAACAAGGGGGTATGGGACCATATTGGACAATCCACTGGGGGTCTGGAGTTATCAAAAGGTTAAGAACCCCTGATCTAAAGTAATAGATTTAAAAAAATTGAAAATATCGATTAAAATATTCAATATAATTTCAAGAATAATATTATGTAGATATATACTTTTACAAATTAAGAAATTTATTGATATTTTATAACGCTAGGATTTTTTCCTTTTATTTGGAATTCTTCCAATTGAATATTGTTGGTGAAAATAATTTTGTAAGATATTTAATTTAATTTACTAATCTTTAATTGATTATTAAAAAATTCAAAATGATTATAATATCAAATGATTTGAGATGCTTGATATCTCTCAGAGATAAATTCAACCTTTCATTAATAATTTAACTCTAGAGTAGATTAATTTATAAATTAAAAAATTTTGTAAATTATCTAATAATACAAACTATTCAATTATTAGTTAATCAATTTTTAAATAAATATTTAGTAGAGGATTATTTTTTACGCTTATTTATGATAACTTTTTAATTTTTTATCTGTTGAAGAATAATTAATAAGTTTAAAATTCATTCAATAAACAAGGATATTACTGTGTGACTCAATGCATTTTCTTTTTATTAAAAAAAATAATAATTTATAAAACCTGCTTAATCATTTGAAATGAATTTTTTCTTTAATTTTCCACCCTTTTTTGAAGTTTGAATATTAAAATTTCGCCATAATTTGCATATACTATAATATAAACTGTATTAAAGATTAATTGGCATACAGTCTCTAAAGATAAAGATTTATTGAACTTTTATCATAAATAGAACAGCTCTGTAATTTTATTATTTTTCTCTCTCCAGATTGCCTTATGGATAAAAATGACAAAAATTTAAAAGATAAGATAATTTTATAAAGTAAATAAAAATAGAGATTCTGTTTTGATCAGGTCAACAATCTAGAGATAAATAAATCAAAATATTATAAACTAATAATAATAAATAAATAAATAAATAAATGTGGTATAAACGGTGTAATCTTATAACAATTTATTAAATTTTTTATTGAGTAATTATCTTTTACTTTCGATTAAATTCTATTCTGCTGATCAATTTGTTTATTGATAAAATCATTGTAAATAAGATGAAATGCTTTAAAATTTATTTAAAATCTGATTACCTAATATATAATATATTGTATATACGTTATTTAAAATTAATTTTAAAAATATTTCGTAAAAATTCATTTTAAATATTAATTAATTTCATCTCTACTGTAATTTGTATTTAAAAATTTACAATTGAATCCAAAAACTTATTAATGAGAAATTTATTTAATCATAAAAATTTTTTTAAGAATTTATTTTGTTGGATTGATGTAAAGAATAAATTATTCTATAATTGTTTAAAACTAAAATCAGTTTTTTTGGAATCTTTATTTCAGCAAATTTAGCATTTAAATGTTATTAAAAATTAGATAGTATTTAATTATTATAATTCATATTTTGCCACAAACAAAATTAGTTTTTAATTAAACACTAAGTAGATTGTCTATTTCTTAGAAATATATTTTTTATCATAACTATTTCCGTAATGACATTTTGAATTGATTAATCATATTACATATATAGTGCTTTAAAGCTCAGAAAGAGGAAATATAAATACATATAATGCCCTATGTATTATATATGAAAATTAAATTAATTTATTAAATATATGCAAATATTAAATTAATTAATTAACTAACTGAATAAATTACATAATTTCTCATACATCGAGAGATTAATTTAAAATAATTACTATAAAGTTTATTAGTTTTATCAAATTAATTTTTAATTTAATCATTTCTATTAGTAAAATGTGCAGTTTTTATATTATATAATATCAAAAAAATGATATTTTAAAAGACAAAATTTTTTATAATTTTTATGCATATAAATAAAATGCATTCAGAATAATCATAATGAAATAAATAATTTATAAAATAAAATAAATAATTTTTTATAAACTGGTAAATAATTTTTAAAAAATTTATATAGTTTAAAAAAAGCTACATAAATTTGTTTTAAATTTGTTCATATTACGTTAAAACTAAAGAGAAATGTTATTCAAGTTATATTTTGAAAATCAAAAATTGTAAAAAAAAAAAAATATTTTAAGAATAAGTTACATCTTTCGAACAGATTACATATACGAAACATAGCAAAGTTTAAAAAATTGGAGTATATTCAAGAATATTAAAGTTAAAATCATAATAATAAATATAAGCCCTATTGTAATCATTATAAAATTAAAATATCTTTGTTCTAAATAGGAAGTGATTTTGTTACGCTTAAGAGATAATTGAATCATATTTGTGTTTCATGTATATTTTATTATCTAGTTAAACATGTAAGCAAACATTGCGTGCCAGACACAAGTTTGAAACATATTTGGCAGAAATCGAATCTCTGCTAAATTTAGTAACGTTAAAAGGTAGTTATGTTGATAACTATGTCAAGAATTACAGAATGACATTTTAAAAACATTCTAAGTTTTGTTGTTTAAGCAATAATTTTGTTTTGTTTTAATTATATTGTAACTCGAATTATACTTATATTTTTAAATATTTGTATCATCAATACAACAAAAATTGAAAATAAGGAAATTTTTCTTTCTGTTTTCAAATGAAAGATAATAGCATAAAAGAATGGATAGAGATGAAATAAGCCGATAACGCCTATAGTACCAATTATTCTATATAGTGTTATAGGCCTATATAATTAATATTTCAAAGCATACAAACATTAAATTTAACTTCAAATATAAACGATTGTAATTTTATACTTTTGTAATTGACTTATTTTATTTATTATATTTTTATTGGACATAACATAAAATCTAACTTTCTCTAAATATATTTATTATTCCCGTTTTCTTTTTAAATTAATTGATAAAATTTATCAGTTAAAGTACTAAATGCTTTCTTCTTTAACTGATTAAAGATATAGTAGTTATTCGTTCCAGATGTTTAAATAAAGAAGCATTTTCCTTCTTTAACTGATAATTTTATCAGTCAAAGAAGCAGATAATCATATATTTATGGAAAGTTAGATTGCAATATATGTTTAATCATAAATAAAATTAAACCTGGAAAAGTAAGTATAGTATATGGGCCAAGACCTGTATAGTACTTGTTACAGAAGTTTTCCTGTATTAAAGGAATTTTTAAAATTCCAATAATAATAACATTGTACTCTACAGTATATATACTTGTAACTTATATAAAAATTTAAAACTGTATTATTATAATTTCGATATTTAATTATATTTCGATTATCATATAAATATGATTTTAAGTATACAATATGTAAATCTAAATTGAATTTAAAAAATGCTAAAATAAATATTCAAACAAATTATCTATTTTATTATATAGTAAAATTAAATAAAATCGGATATTCGTAAGTCAATATAGCAATATTTATTTTATTGTTTATTTTATTAAAAATAATATGTTTTAATAAAGTATATAAACTGTTAGATCATTTTAAACTAAAATTATTAATATTTTCTTCAGAACATATACCGGTACTATATTTAAAAATCAGGAAATTTCTCTAAACAATAAAAAATGTAACATTATCCTATTTATGAAAATATTAAATATTTTCTTATTTATAAGAAAATAACATTATAAATAAATAATTTATAAACATCTCATAGAAATATGAGAGAGAGAACTATACAAAACTGTTAAAAGTGTCTAATTACTTTAGTGAGGCAATTCTTTTAAGAAATAAATTTTTTATGATAAAAATAGTCAATGATATTTGCCATTCTAAAGTATCTTTTTAAATGAAAAATATAATTAAAAGTTATGGCAATACAGTTCATCTAGAAGTAAGTGAAATGCATGACTAAATGAAATTAAAAATTTAACATGCATTTTATTGAATCAATATAATGTACTGTATCTGATGGTTTAAAGATTTACAGAAATTATTAAATAAACAAATTATGTCTCCAGTTCATACAGAGAGTTGTAAGTGTTAAATGGTATCGATATTTGCTATACGAATGTCTTATAGTTTTTAGAATTTTTCAAAATGAAATATTTATTTAATTTATGATATATCACAATGTAGTGGGTCTTTATTTTCATTCTAAGACATTTAAAGCATAATTATCTAACAAACTTTCATTATCTAATATCTTATATTATTCAAGAAATAATATATTTTTGAAAAGGAAGATTTGAATTGAAAATATTTATCAAATTTCATATTTTTTCTTCATTTTTTTTCCATACAAATCTTCCTCTTTTATGTAATATTTAAATATTATTTAAATTTTCGATAATTATCAGAATTTATTTGAAAACTTTATCATGCTTCTTTATATTTCATAAATTATTAAATTTTTGTAGTTTTATGATTATAATTTTCATACTGTAATTTAATATTTATAATTTTATATTTTCCTATTATTCAGTATTTATAGCCAGTAAGACCCCGCTTAACGCTGCTCCATTTAACGCTGTTTCGATATAACGCGTTTTTTTCGAATTCTATATTTTTTATTGATTCCTTTGGCGTGGATTTCCAAACCGTTGTTTTTACATAAATCCGAAATCGCAGGAATTTTTGCATTGATACTCCTATGCAAGGGCGGATTTAAGTATGGTCTTTATGGGCTGCAGCCCAGAATCCCATTCAATTTAAGGCCCCCTTCGCAGTCAAAAAATAAAAATAAAAAAAACAATTTAAATTAAAAATTTAAGAAAAAATATTCAATAAATAATGCAAAATTTTTTCGTACCTAGATAAGTTTAAATCGTTGGTTTGCGACACTATTGGATTTGAATAAAATATCAAATATCAATGTTTTAAGTGACAATAAACAGTAAATACGGCTCTCTCTTCTATCAGCTCTGGTCGGTAGTCGGTAAAATCAAAATATACTTTTTCATTTGTCAATTATGCAAATAATGTGGCAATGTCGGAATGGGAGTGCAAATTTAGCTCTTCTTTAGCGTGTTAGTTTAGCGTAGTACTCACCGTTAGGTTAATTTGAGTTAATTTAGTAGGTCCCCAAACAGTGTTAACCTAGGACCCCCAAAGTTAACGGTCCGCCTTTGCTCCTATGCCGTATCACATTGAGTTTGATATCAGTGCAATGCAGTATATATCAAAGTCTGCTGCGGTAAGAGTTCATATTTATGATCGGTCATCAATGTTATTTTACAGTAATAAATAACAATTATCCAATTTTAGTTTTAACTTGAATGCTGCCACTTTAAACTATAAAATAATAATTATACAGTCATCAATGTTATTTTACAGTAATAAAAATAACAATTATCTCATTTTAGTTGTTTTAATCTGAATGCCTGCCATTTTAAATTATAGTTCCTTGAAGTTGGAACATTTTACTTTCATCAATATTTTTTCATTGCTTATAGTTTATTGCAATCTGATTACTACTTTTTATTCTTAAAACTTTATTTTCTATTTTTAAGAATTTTTTCTTGAATGATTTATGAATGCAAATCGATATCAGCAACAAAAAATGTCTATAATGAATTTGATACAATATTAATAACACATGTTACAAAATAAAATAAAAAAATGCTATATATATGGTATATATATGGTGGGAGAGATGGAGTTAACCATTTGCTTTCCAAAAACTATACATATATTTATTCATTGTCCTGTTTCACCTATCCTCATTATTTACGTGCTAAAATGACCTCGTTTAACGCTGTTTCATTTAGCGCTTTGTTTCCTTGGAGCGTATCCCTCGCGTTAAACGGGGTCTTACTATAATGAAATATTTTTATCTTATTCAACAAGTATTGTCTAAATTACTAAAGGTTTGTTGCACGAGTTTCAGTCTAATCTACAGAATAGCTATCAGTAGAATAACTTTAACCTGTTAGAAAATATTAGATTAAACACCGAAGTGTTGCAGGAGGCATAAATTAGATATCAAGCAGATAGCGTGAAAATAGTTAGTGCGCATGTGCTTTACTCATAGCAATTCATTTGAATATGAAGGCGCCAAAAAAGGAACTGGGACGAATTGGATTGTAGAAAAGAAAATTTTTTTGTCTTCAATCTGAAAACTAAGAATAAAAATTCAAAACATTACTATTCATAATAAAACATAACTAACTCGACAATAAGATATTTACTGTTTTCAATATTTGCAATGCAGCTTTTAGTTCGTTATGCTAGGTAAACAATGTTCATCATATAGTCTACTGTATAATTAAACATATACTATCATAATACCCAACTTTGCAATAATAGATCTCATGTAGACCTGAAAAAGTAGGCCTGTATTTTTGATTTGTTGGTTAATATATGTGATTATAATACACACACACACGCACGTATATGTATATATACAGTCAAACCCCGTTAAAACGCCACCCTCTCTGACCGCCAAGAAATTTGGCGGAACGGATCTTCCCTATGTTAATAGAATAGGCAAACCTTAATAAGACGCCATCCACCATCCACCAACAGAAACATTTAAACAAATATTCCTCCAGAGAGATGTAAGGTGACCTACATTCCGAAGTTCATCAATACTTTTATATATTAAAAGCTCTCTAGATTCATCTGAAACAAGTAGGTGGGAGAGATGGAGTTAACCATTTGCTTTCCAAAAACTTTCTCACTGTTTTCTATAGTACTTGTACATATACTGTAGCCTACGTATACTCACAGAGCGTATACTATACTGTAAAGTATTGTATACAGTTTTTTTAAAAATGTTAAGTTTGGATGCTAAATATAAATGTACTGTATTTTATTAAATTTAATAAATTTGGAGTTTTTTTCACTTCTATACCGCACGTGTTTTCGATAAACCGCCAAAAATTGTCTCCAAACGGATGGTGGCGTCTTATCGGGCTTTCACTGTATATATAATATGTTAATATCAATTTTCTTATAAGTATATAAAATAAAATAATGAATTTTTGATTTATAAAGTGTATATTTCACTTATCTCTGACAGTAGCTGTAAAACTGTTTGTTTTCTTAAACGAAACCTTGCGTGAAATTTATCACCATTGTATAGAATAAATAGATCTATCCTTTACATTAAATATCTGTTCTGGATTAGGATAAATGTAATTTAAATAATTTAAATAAAGATTTTCTGGATAATCTATAAAATAAATTTTAATCCGCCTAAAATCGGCTAGTTAAATTAATTGCTAGTTTATGCTAGAGATTTGATCTCGGTCAATGCTGTTGCACGAGCTAAATCTTCAGTTTAAATACTGTTTTAACCTTCAGATTAAGTAAGACTCGTGCAACCGATCTTAAAGCTATTAAATATGGAAAATTCTCACAACAAAGCATATACATTTTGGTAAGAATTTTTGATAACTGCTTATGATGATAATACTGTATTCATAACGGATATATAATTAACCCATAGAAATAACTAGCATTTCTTTAAAAAATAAAAGTTTAATTTTATAGGAATACTTAATTTAAATATTATGATTGACTACAGCATTGCTTAAACATTCATTAATAATAATCAATAAACACTAATTCTAAATTATATTAAGCAAAATATCTTTAATATAAATAGTTTATATAAATAATATACAAAATGGAATATTGATGAATAAAATTGAAATATAGTACATCTATAGGTAAAAATCCTATGCATTTTCAATAAATTGAAAACATTCAATGATTATTTTATAGAGTAGCTGCGACTCCAGTGTTAACAGTCTTAATTGGCATTATTTTGCACAGTCTTTATTTTTATCTGTTATAGTATATTTGTATTGTTACATACTATGCTATATTCTGTTTTGAAATGATTTTTAAAAAATTAAGCTAATTTGAATAAATCATCCTAGTTTCACTGAAAGATCCAAACAGAATATCTTCAACTCAGTTTGTAGGTCTATATCAGAAAATTTAAAACGTTGAATTTTGAATGCTATCTTCAATTAAAAAATATAGAATTCATCATCATCTATTATTTTGCAATTCTCAACATGAAAAATATGTGAAATTAAATTTTAAATTAATCAGAAAGAAATGAAAATTTTACTGATTTTATTAAATGATGGCTCTGATATTAATATATTTTGAAAATGAATAATTCACTTTAATAATAATAATAATAATTTAACATAATAATTTCATTTTAATATTATTATAATTTTATATTTTATTTGTGAGTAATACAGTAGTTCCTCGAATTAGTGGTGGACACTAATCCGTCGCCGAAATAATGTCGAATTGAGAAACTGTCGAATTGCAGGACAATATTTTCCATATAAGACTATGTAAAATAGATTAATTCGTTATCGGTTCTCATTCTACTCCCCTAACGGGTGAGGTGAGAGAGATACACTATATTATTTACTTTATTATATGTGTTTTACTATTGTATAACACAACTAAATTACAAAATACACTATTTCATACACAACACACAATTTATTAGCTCTTAGATGTTGGAATGAAGTCTTGCAGCAGACATCCTAGCACCCATAATCTTTTCTCTCTGTGGCAAAACCTTACCACAAACGTATATTTTGTCCTAAGAACGCCATACTCGAGTTATATTTTAATTGTTCTACGTTTCTGCACTTTTTTTTCGTCTCTGCTCAATCGAGTGTTCTTTTCGGAATTAATCCTCTGGTCTGTTCTCTTTGAACCCATCCTTACATTTCACTCAAAAAAAAAATAATAATAATAATAATTACAAATTTTTTACTTTCTGAAAAATATAGAATTGAAAATTAACGTTCTTCATTTCAGAATTATTCCTCTGATCAGTTCTCTTTGAACCCATCCTTACATTTCACTCAAAAAAATAATAATATTACAAATTTTTTACTTTCTGAAAAATGTAGAATTGAAAATTAACACATAAAACATGGGCAAACACCAAAGTAGGCCAAAAAGAACTGACAAATAGCAAGGGCAAACATCAAAGTAGCCCAAAAACTACTGACAAATAGCAAATGAGGTAAATACCAAATTAGCCCAAAAAGAACTGACAAATAGCAAATGACATCAAACACCAAAGTAGCCCAAAAAGAACTGACAAATAGCAAATGACATAAACTCCAAATTAGCCTAGAATTGAAAATTAACACAAACAACACGGGCAAACACCAAAGTAGTCCAAAGAACTGGCAAATAGCGAATGATATCACATATTCCATGCACGCGCATGCGCCAACCCGCGAAACTCGAATGTCGAATTGCGAGGTACCACGAACCGGTTTAATATCTGTTTTTCGTTTTTCAAAGATTGTTAGAGTCTCTGCAACTCTCCCTCTTCTAGGATCTTGTTCACCTCTAATAATTTTTGCATTGTTCCAATTTACTTCTAGTTCACAACTCTATATTCTATCTCTATATTACTTCCATACACCTCTACTGCTAACGCTGTATTCAAATTTCCTTTCTGGACGTCGTTTTTGTGTTCGTGAAGCCTCTGCTCCAATGTTCTCATTGTAACACCTATGTATTTCAAGTGGTTGCCATTCGTCTGGTCTCTTATCGGTATTTCATATACACCTGCCCGTTCCTTGTGCTTCAGTGGGTCCTTCTCGTTTCTTAATGTATTAAATATTGTTGGTAGCCTCCTGGTCGTTACACTTTTACCCTGCTTCTTTGCTAACCTCTTTACGAACTGGTAATCATTCAAGCTATGTGGTATCGGTATATATGTGTTCTCGTCTGTTGTGGTTTGTCTGGTTATTAGGTCCCTATGCGTCTGGTTTTCGGATTTTCTCTTAACTGATTCATATATACTTAGAATAGAAGGTCTCTCGTAGCCATGCTCCTGCCCCATTCTAACGATATATTCTACTTCTTTTTTCATGTCCGCTTCTTTCGTACAATATTTAACGGCTCTTTGGAAGAATGACCTAAATGTGGCTTTTTTTGGGTCATCTGACCACTTAGGTATAATTACTGGATCATATATGGGTTTGCGGTAGACAGTTGTTACCAAATGTTCACCTTCTGGTGTTATTTTGATGTCTAGGTAGTTGATTCCTTCCCTGCTCTCTTGTTCTATCTTCAGTACCAGCCCGTATGCTTCATTTGTGAATTCCTCTGCTAGTCTACTACTATCGTTGTTGCTCGTCCAAATGACTTTGAAAGCCTCTACCCCTCCCTAAGACCGGAACCCACGTGCCTCCTGTTTTACAGGTTTCTGTTGGAAAATACACCAGAATCTCACAACTGCACACCGCTGGTTAGAAACATAGCGCATATGATTTGTCATGACTCGTATTTTGTATATAGAGGTAGATACTACCAGCAACTAAGAGGTGTACCAATTGGTAGCCCAATTGCAGGCTTCCTTGCAGAAATAGTTATTAGAAGCATAGAAATTGAGATAGTTAGTAGGTTTCAGCCTACACTAAAATTCTATGTACGGTATGTTGATGACCTGCTAACCATTTGGACGAGCAACAACGATAGTAGTAGACTAGCAGAGGAATTCACAAATGAAGCATACGGGCTGGTACTGAAGATAGAACAAGAGAGCAGGGAAGGAATCAACTACCTAGACATTGGAATAACACCAGAAGGCGAACATTTGATAACAACGGTATACCACAAACCCACATATGATCCAGTAATTATACCTAAGTGGTCGGATGGCCCAAAAAAGCCACATTTAGGTCATTCTTCCAAAGAGCCGTTAAATATTGTACGAAAGAAGCGGACATGAAAAAAGAAGTAGAATATATCGTTAGAATGGGGCAGGAGCATGGCTACGAGAGACCTTCTATTCTAAGTATATATGAATCAGTTAAGAGAAAGTCCGAAAACCGGACGCATAGGGACCTAATAACCAGACAAACCACAACGGACAAGAACACATATATACCGATACCACATAGCTTGAATGATTACCAGTTCATAAAGAGGTTAGCAAAGAAGCAAGGTAAAAGTGTAACGACCAGGAGGCTACCAACAATATTTAATACATTAAGAAACGAGAAGGACCCACTGAAGCACAAGGAACGGGCAGGTGTATATGAAATACCGATAAGAGACCAGACGAATGGCAACCACTTGAAATACATAGGTGTTACAACTTCGAGCAGAGGCTTCACGAATACAAAAACAACGTCCAGAAAGGAAATTTGAATACAGCGTTAGCAGTAGAGGTGTATGGAAGTAATATAGAGCTAGAATGGGATAATGCTAAAATCATAGAACAGGTAGGTAAGGAAGAGCATAAATATCTAATAGAGGCATTGGAGATAGTGAAAAGACAAAAGGATGAGAAGTTAGTAAACAAAAAAGTAACAGGAATACCAAAACCATGGGAGTACACCATGAAGGCATGAATTTGAATTATAGAATGAGTAGTGTTTGGTGTAGTAAAAATTTTATATTTGTAAGTAATAATATTTTATGGAAAAATACTGGTTGTAACCATAGTAACCTGGTTGTTAGAAAATATCATGTAGATTTTACAGTTGTGTATTTTATAATTTGAATCAAAATTCGATATAATATCGAATTACAGTTGTCGTATTTATAATTTGAATCGAAATTCTATGGAACACGAGATTCTTTATTCTTTTTTCTTTTTATCTGTTAAGGAATTCTAAAGAACTGTATGTAACTGTTTATGTCAGTGGTTCTTAACCCTGTGCCCGTGGGCGCCAATGTCCCGCAAAGCTATTTTTGTGCACCCACGACTGCCCGCTATATACTATATCAATATCAACTGCGGCCCGCCACGATTTTTTGTGTGGCCGCGAGATTCATCATACTTTTAGAAATAAAATATAAGCTGTAAAATTATTGTAGTGGCAACAATGTTTTGTTACCACTAGTACTGGTAACACTGTTTTGTCTTATCAGTTGTTATTGTCGTTGAAGACCCTCGCGTTGAATCTGTTGCACATTAAGAATTTTCTCAGCGATTTAACCATTAAAACTGTTTAATTTTTATTTTAGGTTTCTCACGCTAAAATGAGTTCCTCGAGCAAAAGGCAACAAATCTATCATTTCAACAGCGATTGGGAAGAAGACTACGGATTTATCCAGACAAAGGACAAGTGTGTTTGTTTGATTTGCAATAGTACTGTATCAGTTTTGAAGAAACATAACCTCGAACGCCATTTCAAGACTAATCACAATACTTTCGATGTTGATTATCCGCCTAAAACAGAGTTGAGAAAAAAGAAAATTAATAAACTTAAATCAAGGCTATCTGCCCAGCAAGCGGTTTTTACTAATCGTGCAAATAAAAATAAAAAATGCCACAATCGCTTCCTTCAAAATTTCTCATTTGTTGGCAAAAAGTAAAAAACCTTTCTCAGACAGCGAATTAATCAAGAAAGCATTTCTAACGGAAGCTGATGCGTTGTTTGAAGGATTTCGTAATAAACAAGAAATTATTACAGCAATACAAGATGTGCAGTTATCTAACGATACAACTACTAAGAGAATACAGGTGCTATCAACTAATTTACAAAGTCAGTTGAACGATGATATGCAAAAATATGAATGGTTTTCACTTCAGTTAGACGAGTCGACAGATATATCTGATACAGTGCAATTGGCAGTATGCATAAGGATGGTTTTTAGTGATTATAGTGTAAAAGAAGAACTACTAAAATTACTATCAATGCATGGGCAAATAAGAGGAGAAGATATTTTTAATATCTTTAAAAATTATGTTATAGAAATTAATATGCCTTTACAAAAAGTATCAGCAATAATTACTGATGGGGCTCCATCAATGGTGGGCTGCAATAATGGATTCATATCTCATTGCAAAAGAGATGAATCTTTCACGTTCTTCATGAATTATCATTGCATTATTCACCAAGAAGCATTATGTGCTAAAATATTATCCTTTGATCATGTCATGAATTTAGTTATAAAAATATTGATAATCAACAAAATTTGAACAAATCCTTTCTCACACAGAATCTATAAATCAATTGTAGAAGAGGGCAATTCTTCAAAATCTGACCTTATTTTACACACAGACATAAGATGGTTAAGTAGAGGTAAAGCTCTCGCCCGATTTTTTGAACATCTAGAAGTGATTAAAAAATATTTCATTTCAAAAGGTGAATGTTTCAAACAATTGGATGACCTTCTCTGGTTGACGGACTTGGCATTTTTAACTGATATTTGCGAAAAATTGAATACTTTAAACCTTCAACTTCAGGGGAAAAATAAAGATATAGTG
>AYEL01069601.1:0-35630 GCA_000484575.1 Olivierus martensii
AATTCCTGGAGCTTTCTTGACATTAATGGAGTTGAAAATGTTTTGTATTTCTTTATAGGAGAATAGTTTATCATTTTTTGAGTTTGGTGGTTCTTCAGAGTCTTTTCTTATGATCTGTTGATAAGCATTATCATCATTTAAATTATCTCTTGGGAAGAGTTCAGACAAGATAATTTTGGTAGTATCTTGTATATTATCTGTATAGCCTAATCTAGAATTTATAGAAGATGGTATGAAAGATTTTTTATATTTGTTGTATATAATTTTATATGGTTTGCTCCAAGGTTTATCGTTTTTCTCAGAGCAAAATTTTTTCCATGCTTCAGTTCTATATTTATTAATTAAAGTTTTATATTCTTTTAGTTTAGTAATATATATGTTTTTTAATGTTTGTTTATTTTCGGGATTGTTTTCTCTCCTATACTCTTTATGTGATTTTCTTAATTGTGCTTTTTTAATATTTAAGTCGACATTCCACCATGGGACATTAGTTTTACATTTCCTGAAGGTAGTGCATTTGTTATAGACATTTAAAATAGTATTTGTTAATTTGATAACTAAATTGTCTAAGGATTGAATACTTGATATGGAAGTTATAGGAAAAGGTTCCCATTCTAAAAGGAGAATTTCATTAAAGAGGTCCCAATTAGTGTTAGGTACTGGTTTTTCATTAAGGATGTTAGAATTAAAGTTATCTATGCTGATGAGGATGTAATTATGATCACTTAGAGTTGGATGATCGATGGTATTGCAAGTTAGACCATAATTCTGAAGATTGTGGTTAGCGAGACAAACATCTATCCAGCTTTCTCCGTTAGTCCATGAGAAAGTTTGAACAAAACTTGTATTGATAGATGTAAGTCCATAATGTTGCATAAATTCAGTTAAGTGATGTCCCCTGAAATCTTCAATAGGACTGTGCCAAATGGGTGATTTGGCATTAAAATCACCGCCGATAAAAAGAGGTTTGTGAATAAATGCAGTAGTTGCCAATGATAATGTGTTTAAACATTTTTCAAAATCTTCACCTGGAGAAAAATAAACATTTATTATGTATATTTCGATATTATAGTATTTTATTTGGATACTAGTTAAGTATTTATTTGTGAATTGTTTGAGCAAAAGGATATCTAGATTATTGTTTCTGACAACAATGCTAGTTTTTAAAGTGTAATCTAAATTTTCAAATGGGAGAACTAATAAAGATCCAAATAGAGTAATTTTGTTTTGGAATAAATAAGGTTCTTGTATTAATATGTCTATATTTGAGTCAGCAGAATATTTTAAAATTTGTGAAGTTGCGGCTTTGCATTTTCCAAGATTTATTTGTAGTATTTTAAATGGTATTAATGTATTGTTAATTGAGTTTGTGTTGTTAGTATTAAATACTATTTTTTCATGATTGTAATTTTGATTTGAAGTAGTTATAAAATTATTTAAAATAGAATTATTAAGATTATTATTGAACAGCGTTAGAGAATTATTTGTATCTTTATTATTCATAATTGGTTTGTTTAATTATATTTATTTTTAATTTCTTTATATAGGGACAATCATGATGGAAAGCGTTGTGTAGGATATTGTATATGTTATCGGTTTTATTGTTTATTTTTATATTATTGTTATATTTTATACAGTTAATACATTTACCTTCTTTATTTTTATCAGGGCAGTTTTATATAAATGATTTCCAGTGCAGTGGCTGCATATTTGTTGATTTCTGCAGTGTTTTGCCATGTGGTTTATCCCACAACATTTATAGAATTTAAGGATTGATATGTAGTCTTCTATTTTAACTTTTGTCCATTCAATGGAAAGACTTTTTAATGCAATTAATAAGTTTCTTATCTTAGGAGAAACTGTTAGAATTATATGTCTATGTTTATTTTCATTACATTTCTTAATTGATGTTATCAGTTTACAGTTTTCTTGAAATTCAGTTTCTGTGTAACTATTTCTTATTTCAATATTTTGTTTATATATGTAACTTATAATATTGGTTTCCTTAATATATTCAGGTACATTAATTAATAATTCTTTAGGATTTTTCTTAATTAGTTTTTTAATTTTTATTTTATCATTTAGGTTTGGGATGGATTCAATTGCTTTTATTAATTTTTCAGAGTCTTTTTTCATCTTTGACCTGAATTGATAAGTTTTTATTGATGTTATTTTTAATTTTGTTAACCGTTATGCCAAGTTCATGTTGTTTGATATTATTCATTATTGTGTTTTTGATTTCATTTATCTTTATTTCTTCAGCTGTATTTTCAATATTTGGAGTTATCATTATAGTGTTTGCATTTTTATTAATTTATCATCATTGCCCAATGTGTTGACTATTATATTATTTTCGGTTATATTGGGTATAGTTAGAACTTGAGCGTATGTAGGTATTTGTATTGTGGGTATTATTAGATTAGTGGCTTTAACTATATCGAAAATTTCTTTTGCAAATCCGTGGATTTCTATGGCATATTTTCTGATATTTTCTCTGTCTTCTTTATATAGGTTAATTTTAGTGTTATCTGGTACTAATGCCACTATTTTATCAACATTATTCATTAATTTTTCGTGTAATGTCTCTATCAATTCTTCTATATTAGCCATAATTTAAAAAGTAAATAAATAAATAATGAATTAGATTTTAGGGATATTGGCAGTTTGCTAATGAAGAAAAGTTTGTGAGTACAATGTTTCTGAACAAAATAAATATGTAGGTTTAACTTTAAAAGTAGAAGTTGCCAGCATTGAAAAAGAATAAACTTAAATTAGTTGCCAATAGTAACCAAATCAAAACATGAGTTAGAAGAATATTTTATAAAATAAAATAGAATAGGTCGGAGTTAACTTCTTCACAAAACACTTGTCTACCATTTTGAATAATGCAGATTCGACTTAAATGGAAAGATATGATTTGTCTACATTTTTTAATTAATAAATAATTGATTGATATAATTTTTTGATTTAATAAGTTCATACAGACAAATATGACTGCTTTTCAAAACTTTGCGGCATCTTTAGGTGGTTTTACCATACATCTTGCCCTTATGAATGGTGCATCCTTACCGTTGCCAGATCAGCCATTTTCGAACTTTTCGAGTGATAATTACTGTAAAATGGTAATTATCGGCAATAACATTTTCAGAAATCCGAATGAAAATACAGCTGGGTGCGGCCTTACTGTTGCCAGATCTGGCGATTTTTTAATTTTATTATTTTTTTTGATGACGAAATATATACTGATATAGAGATTTAGCGACTTTATAATTCTCTTTATTGAAAAAAAATTAAAAATTATTTTTTGATGAGAATTTTCTTACTATTGCTTTAGTTCTTCGTGATTTTCCATAAACTGGAATTGGCAACAGCTTAAGCATAAATCATTTCACTAATAATTTATTTTTTATATTAGAATTTTCTTACTATTTCTCTAGTTCTTCGTGATTTTCCACAAACTGGAATTGGCAACAGCTTAAGCGTAAATCATTTCATTTCACTTTTTCGTTAACTGCATTGCATAATATATAGTAGGCCTATAAAGTTCAATAAGTGTTCGTCCATCAGTTATAGAGTTTTGTATTATTATTATTATTACATACATCTTGCCCTTATGAATGGTGCATCCTTACCGTTGCCAGATCTGGCGATTTTTAATGGTTTTTTTTTTCGATGATGAAATATATAGTTTAAAATTGCTGATATAGAGATTTAGCGACTTTATAATTCTCTTTATTGAAAAAAAATTAAAAATTATTTTTGATATGAGAATTTTCTTACTATTGCTTTAGTTCTTCGTGATTTTCCATAAACTGGAATTGGCAACAGCTTAAGCATAAATCATTTCACTTCACTTTTTCACTTAATTGATTTCATAATACACAGTATAAGGTTCAGAAGTGTTCGTCCATCAGTTATAGAGCTTTGTATTATTATTATTAGTGTTATCTTTTAATCAAATTTTCAATTTTTTAATATTTTTATATCCCCGCATCTATCATTTTCTCTTATCCATAGTTTTTTTGGGAGTACCAATGAAAACAATGAATTGAGATTGCACTGTATATAACAGCAAAGTACAGTATATATTATATAATAAAAAAATTTGAAAATTATGTTTTTTTGACAGGCACTGCTTAATGTTATCAATTAGTTATTGTTATCAAAATAGATCGGTCCCAAAGTGATTCTAATGCTTCGGGAGTTCCGACAAAATGATGAATCGAGATTACACTGCATATAACAGCAAAGTACAGTATAATTTATATAATTAAAAAAATATTGAAAATTATGCTTTTTTGACATGCACTGCTTAATGTTATCAATTGGTTATTGTTATCAAATAGATCGGCTTCAATTGTAGTTATTACTTATTTAGCCTATTTTTTCCATTCAAAATTGATTTTATGTGCTATTAAGTGCTGAATGATTTTCATATTTAGCATTAATACAACAATAAGCATGCCAATCACTGTGGTTTTTTATATTAGTTCAAAATTATAAAATTTTCATCAGATATTGTCCTAAATTTATACAGTTTTTAAGTGTTTTTATTCTGTTAAATTAAACATATCAAACTTATATACTGCTTCTATTAAATTCAAATAAAATAAAATACTTTTTTAGCAAGCACTTTCCACAGTTTATAATATTTTTTATTCAAGTTGTAACTAACGTTTTCAACTTACAGTCAAATCTGTTAAATTATTTGCAAAAATAAATCCAGTTTTCTGAAAATTGATATTTATTTATTTTTTTAATTCTCTCTGTTAAAAATATAATAATGGGGTTTATAATGGCAATTATTTTATTAAAGCTAACAGATATAAAATAATTTTGCAAAAGGTTACTTTGGCTAGATTTAGCATATTCCAATAGAACAACAAAATATTGTCATAATTCAAATTTACATATGAATAAAAAATGGGCATTTATGTATCTGTATTAATAATCAATCATTAGGAAATTAAATGGTTTTATATAATAGCAAAAGTTTTTGAAAAATACAGAAAATAAATTATAGATATCATATTATCAATATATATAAAGCACCAGATCTGATTCCAGATTCTCTGATGAATTTTTTTCTTAAAGTCAATGGTATATATAGTGAATTTGATAGGAAAATATATCTGATACAATCAGTAAAGAGAATAAGTAAGAAAATTATAAAAAACATTTTATTTATATCATTGAATTAGTAGTGAACATCTAAATGGCAGAATTTTTTATCAAAATATTTTTTTGAGCAACTAGTATGGGTACTGCAAGAAAAATTTATTGAGATATGAATTAGAGGTTATAAATTATTATATAAAACAAAATGCAATCATTGACTGAAATGAATTATAACAAGTAATTGATTGATGATGAAATAGTTTCTTTGCAAAAGTGAAAATTCTCTCTATAAATTGTAAATGTGGTAAATATTATTCATATGATCTGGTAAAATACAACAAACGAGCATTGATTATCATAGATAATATTGATATATATGCAATATATATGAGCATTGATATATATTATTCAATTTGTTAAATTGAAAATTTGTAAACTAAAAATTCATAATTCAAGAGATATCTGTAATTACTCTCTAAACTAATCCCATCTTTATGTTTTTAATCAAATATTAAATGTAATGTTTTTGCATATCTAAATCTGAATTAAAAATAAGAATATCATACATCTTTGGTGCATTTTTACCTTTTCTTATATTTTTATCATTATGTTAAATACAATTTTAACTCTTAAGTCTAATCTGGTCATTGTGTTTTTTCTTAAATGCATTTAATTTTTAGTTAACATTGTTAAAGTTTAACATTGAAAATTTATTAGATTGTTTTTGTACTTCTCTCTTCTTTTCATTTAGTGGCATGCAAAATATCAGTAAAGTATTTCTGAATATATTGGTATATTATTATTATTATACTGGATTACATATTATATACTACATATATATTTACATTATACATTATTAAACTAATATATAATGTTCTACTAAACATTAATAGTAAAAACTCCATAAATTTTAGACATTTCCTATGACCAACCATTTCTGATTTAAAACACTATGGTTCAAAATTTTTGAAATTGACCTCTGTTATAAATCAAGGACTATTTGTATGTGTGTCATAATCCTTGCTCTGTTGTTATAGCTATTTAAAATTATTTGAAATTACCATAAATATTATATTTGTGATTATTTTATTTTATTGAAACACAGGAAGATGTACCAATGGCACAAAGAAAACGTTTCACTAGAGTAGAAATGGCACGAGTTCTTATGGAACGCAATCAATATAAGGAACGTTTAATGGAGCTCCAAGAAGCAGTTCGTTGGACTGAAATGATTCGTGCTTCTAGAAATGATCCCACTTTAGAAACAAAACGGAATCGTTCATCTATTTGGAAATTGTGAGTAAGTTTATAAACATTATGTAAATTAATTTCTATTTATTCTTTTTTGTCTTCTTCTATCTTAATATGACAAATTGCATAAAGCACAATACAATGGTACCTTGCAGTTCGACACTAATCCGTCACCGAAGTAATGTTGAATTGCGGGACAATATTTTCCATATAAGACTATGTAAAATAGATTGTCGACTTGCGGGACAATATTTCCCATATAAGATTATGTAAAATAGATTAATTCGTAAAATAAAAATTTATTTATACATAGATTAATTCATTATCAGTCCCCATCCTACTCCCCTAATGGGTGAGGTGAGAGAGAGATATAATAAAGTAAATAAAATAATGTATGTGTTTTACTATTGTATAACACATAAATTACAAAATACACTATTTTGTATACAACACACAATTTATTAGCTCTTGGATGTTGGAATAAAGTCTTGCAGCAGACACCCTAGCACCCATAATCTTCTCTCTCTCTGTGGCAAAACGTTACCACAGTTGTCCTAGGAACACCATACTTGAGTTATATTTTAATTGTTCTATCTTTCTGCACTTTATCTACAATTTTTTTTGTCTCTTTGCTCAATTGAGTGTTTTTCTTTTTGGAATTATTCCTCTGGTCAGTTCTCTTTGAACCCATCCTTCAAGAAAATAATAATAATAACTATGGTTGCACAAATTTTTTACTTTCGGAAAAATGCAGAATTGAATATAATAATTACAAGTTAATTACTTTCTGAAAAATGTAGAATTGAAAACAAATTTTTTACTTTCTGAAAAATGTAGAATAGAAAATTAACACAAACAACACGGGCAATAAAATTTTTACTTTCTGAAAAATGTAGAATTGAAAATTAACACAAACACAATATTTTACTTTCTGAAAAATGAAGAATTGAAAATTAACACAAACAACACTTATTTTACTTTCTGAAAAATTTAGAATTAAAAATTAACAAAAACAACACAGTCCTTACATTTCACTCAAAATAATAATAATAATTACAAATTTTTTACTTCAACCCTTACATTTCACTCAAAAAAATAATAATAATTACAAATTTTTTACTTATAGAATTGAAAATTAACGTAAACAACATTGGTAAACACTAAATTAGTCCAAAAAGAAATGACAAATAGCAAATGACATCACACAATTCCATGCACGCGCATGCACCTCCCGCAAAACTCAAATGTCGAATTGCGAGGCACCACTGTATTTACAAATCGATGAAACTGAAATGTCGAATTGCGAGACCGACAAATTGCGGGACGTCGACAAATGTTGAATTGCGGGACTTCGAATTGCAAGACACCACTGTAATAGCATATTAAATAAGTTAAATATAAAGGTGATTTTTCTAGGAAAGTTTTTAGTAAATACAAATTACTCTTATCATCCTACAATATTCTAAGTTTAAACAGAATGCAATCAAGTTAGTTCTAAATATATTGGTATTTTTATAGGACTTAATATGAATGTAATTTATTTAATAATAAATATAATTAAATTTTTTTCTTGATGTTACAGTTTTAAGTAATTTAAAAATACACACATTCAATTAAAAAAATATACCAGCCTCTCAACATTCATGAATTTAACATTTGTTAATTCAGGATATTCATCAGTTAGCAATGTAATTTTAATTTTTTTCAAAAGACAGACTGTTTTTAAACTACAGTGAAACCCCGCTCGTGCGATCCCGTATCGTACGACTTTCCCGCTTTAAACGTCTATTTTCGGAAGTCCCAACATATTCTTATACATGCAATGTAAAACTTTCCCTTTTCCTACGTTTTAATTATATAACGTTTTTATTATGACGTCATCAGAGTATACATGCAATGTAAATTTTGCATCTTCCTACGTTTTAATTATATAACTTTTTTATTATGACGTCATCAGAGCTTCCTTCTTCGTGTGTTTCCCCGCTCGTTCGACTTTTCGGGCCGGTCCCCGAAAAGTTTCAAAATCGGGGCACTATAATATTCATATTTGAGAAAAAATTTGTAAATCTGGAAATAGTTAAGTGGGTTACCATTTTATTAATATTCTTAATAAAATGGATATCATCCCATAGAATTTATTCCATTTGAGTTTTGATTCAATAGCAAAATTAACAATAAACAGTGCAAAGTCACATTTGATGTGTAAGTGACTGTTAATCAAAATATTATTAATCTTGTGTTAAAAGTGCTTGAACTTTTTCTAATCAGTAAAGTTGTTAATTGATATAAGTAACTGTCTAAGTCAGGCCATATGTAAGTAGTTTGTAAGATTGATATCAGTCACATATGGTAAATAATTGAGGACAATAGATGGTAATCTTATAACAATGGAAAGCACAATATCCTATCAAGCAATAATTCTGAAAATTATATCATTCTATTATTTGTATACATCAAGTCAACTTTATATGCACCACAATCAGCCATCGACCCCGTGAAAATGCATTATCTTTATAGTCAAAAGATCTTGGTCCCATTCATTAACAAATTTATATGAGATATCTGGTTGTTACACTTCATATAAATTTTATAAAGTACTTATTTGCAAATTTCTACTTTTACTGGAGTAACTCAACATTTACTAAAGCGATTACGTGAACCAAATAACTCTTAACTAGTCAAACTTCCCCTAGCGATTTATTTTTGTAATAACTACCATATTAATAATTATTTTTAATTTATGCTACAATACCACTATTTGTTGGATTAATGATAAATTATTTAAATATAGACTAAGGTGGCACCATCTGCTATTTAATAATTGAACTTTAATTTTTACTAATATTCCAAAATTAAAAATTTGCCTTGGCCTGGAGTCGAATCAGGAACTTCAAGTTTCTGTCCCGATGCCTTAACCAGTTAGACTACCAAGACATCGGCAGATTTTCGGTTTCAGGATGTATATAATATAGATATTATTGGACTTACACTGATAGCATGTATATCATTATATACATCCTGAAATTGAAAATCTGCCAATGTCTTTGTAGTCTAATTGGTTAAAGCATTTGGATGGAAACCAGAAGTTCCTAGTTTGTATTCAGGCCAAGGGAAATTTTTTAATTTCGAGAAATTAGTAAAAAGTAAAGTTCAATTATTAAATAACAGATGGCATCATGTTAGCCTAATTTTAAATAATCATTAATCCAACAGATGGTGGCACTGTAGCATAAATTAAAAATAATTATTAATTTGGCAGTTATTTCAAAAATAAACGCTAGGGGAATTTTGGCTAGTTAGGGATTACGCAATCCAAATAACCCTAAGTAAATGTTGAGTTATGATTGGTTATCTGACTTAAGCCAAATCTGTCTGACTGAATTTGCCAAGAGAGCCTGTGGCTATTTCAGCCTGTTCGGGAGTGCTGCTATCAGTGTAAGTCTAATAATATCTAAATTATATACCGTATATACTCGAATATAAGCCGATCCGTGTATAAGCCGACTCCCGACTTCAGAGTTTCGAAATCGGTAAAAGTGTGTAACCCGTGTATAAGCCTACCCCAGACTTTGTGAGGAAGTTAACTTGGACCTGTCCTATTTTTATTTTATTATGCACTCTATTATTTATTTATCGTTATTTTCCTATATACTAACGTATTATATTTTAGTTTAAAAGTTAACTTACTTCCACCTTCTCCGTCGTAGTTGGCAATCACGTGATACGGAGTCGGAACCCGTATCCGGAAGAGCTATCCCGGTTAATGATGTCATCTTATCTACATAAATTTTACCACTGAAACTGATATGTGAAAATAAGAATGATCCATATCGGTGTTTTGTTCGATATATAAATTAATTGTAAAGATAATGACATGAATGAATTACTCTGTAAACTAATAACTTTGAACTTGTTACGTATAAGTATGTAAATGAGCAAGTGCGGAAGTGTTCGTCACTCGAGTATAAAAGAACGACGCAATCGACAAGTTTTTTGAGGTGCTGAATTTCCAGACGTAGAATTGGTGAAAGTGACAATTGAGTTTCTTGTAAGGATCGACTATTAATTGAAGTTTGTATCGGAAGTGGAGGTAGTAGAATTTAAGTAATATTTAAGGTTCCTTTTGTGGATAATTGATTGTTGATATTTGAATTGGATTAAATAAGTTGTTGTTGTTTATTTCATTGTGCTTTATTTCGTTTAAATAAAGCTTTAATTAACACTTTCGTAAGTGTTTGGAGTCTAATAAATTTATATTTTTTTATTATCTAACTTGTTTGAGAAATTCTTTAATTTATTAGTGTAAGTTCACTTCTAACACTTAATCGACACTTTAGTAATAAGTTCCGATTTCTGATTTTGTTTCGTCAGTTAGACGTTACGTTGTTGTTAGATTGTTTTATAATTACTTAGTAATAAGTTAGAACTTAGAAAAAGACCTGAGCTCAGGCCGAACTCTGGAATTTGCAGAGTCGCTAGCCGTTAGGTTTAGCTTATAATTGGAATTATTGCATTCGTTCTAAACCACGACTTTGCAACTTTAGCACTTAAAATTTGATAAAAATTTAAAAGCAATAAATTACATGATCTTTGATTTTTAGTTACCAATATATTAATGCCATTTGCCAAAATAAAATATTGAAACATATACATAAATATTACAATAAAAATATATAATACATAAATATTGAAACATATACATGTAAAATAAATTATTATAATATAGACATCAATAAATCAATTTAAAAAGTAAAATTTTACTTTACCGGAAGCGATCGAGCGCGTCACACCACCAACTCCAACCTGTATTTATATAAGTGCATCAAATAGGCGATGCCGCACTGCCTGATGCACCGCGACACAGAAATTCTTGACAATAATCCAGCTAAAGTGATCCACTGCAGCGTGCCTACATAAGATTCTTGTTTTCTACACTTTTAAACCACAGCACTATTGAGCTCAATAGTGCTGTGGTTTAAAAGTGTAGAAAATATATAACCTGTCAGAGCAGTTAAGGCAAAGAATTTGATAAGATTCTTGAATTATAGTCGAGAATTTTTGCGTCGTGGCGCATCAGGCAGCATGGTGTTGCCTATCTGATGCACTTATATAAATGCAGGTTGGATTCGGCAGTGTGACGTGCTCAATTGCAACAGGTAAAGTAAAATTTTACTCTGAAGCAAGATTGATGTCGGTGTATGACATCCAGAATATATTATTCTTATTGAGCTGAAGATGGCTTAATAAAGCTGAAAGCGCTTCTCTCTTATGAATGTTTTTCCACTGTGAATTTGTGCTGAATTAGATTTATAATTTTGTGTATGACATTATCGTTAGAATGACGTAGCTTCAGAAAATATTGTGTGGGACCGGAGGATTGATTTTGTTTTGATTCAACTGCCGAGCGGAGACAGTTGAGTCAGGATTCTGACTCCAGGTGTGATTAAGTTTCGCACTCACACCAAATGCGGATTTTAGGATATAAGGCTGAGAGTTTTAATATTGGCGCGCGGATAAGTGACAACTCCGGAGTTCAGATGCTGTTGGAAACACCAAAGTAAATACGACTAATTTAAATAATAACAACAAAAACATTTATTGACACTAAACTACAATAATATATATAAAATAACCTTCACTAAGAACAAAAACAGATAATTTCAAGAACAGACATACAAATTATTAATCCTAATACTAATAACTCAAGAAAAACCAAGGAAACTCTTCTTAATATACTTATAGTAACCTGTCCTAACCTTAATGAATTTTTGCGCCTATATAAACAATATAAACCTTCTGAGAGAGAGCTGTCTCAATTTCTTCTTTTTCTCTTCTAAAGTTGTTTAACATATTTGATGAATATTTCTAAGAGACGAAAGACATCTAGACAAGACAATGGACACAACTGTCGGACGGGACTGACGGACACACCACAAGTGCTCTCGGACAACTGACGGACACATCACAAGTGCTCTGCCCTGGACAATACTGATCTCCAACTTTTTGGAGCAGAGTCCATCCCTGCCCCTCAATGTTTTCACCAATCCCGTCGGATAAGAGAAAGGATTCGAATTCATTCTCGAATCCCATTCACTGCAACAGATGACGATTTTTCCCGGGATTGGCTGCAGAACTATCAGGATTTCGTTTTTTATGACTCTGGGGTTGTTGGGAGATTCGTTAAACTTTGACCCCCTTAATGTCAGTGCTAAGAACTTTATTTTCTCTCTCGAGGTACGGTTTATAACAAGTTTTGTAATTTAGAAGGAAAAATTCTTACCCATGCCAAAAAGTTATTCAAAAATTCTAGTCTAAAGATTTTCTCGGTTTCGATAGTTTTTCTTCGGTTTTATGCTTACATAACTTTATTTAAAGCAGTTCCTTTTATCCAGTTATAATTATATGCTGATTTAACATTATTTTATAAAGTTATAAAAAAAAATAATTGATAGTTAAGACGTTCGTTAAAACATATATAAATATTCTAGTATTAATGATTTAACATTGTAACATTTAGCAGAGTATGTAGTTAACAACATCTTATAATATTATAAAAAAAAATAAAACAAAAAAAAATTATTTTTACACACACACCCATATATATATGTATATATACATATATCTCAAATAGGAAGGGAGAAGTTGGCTTCAACGGACGGTACCGGAAAATCAGTGACAGTAATATATCTATGGTGGTTGGTTAGTCAGCTGGTAACAGGAGACCTTTAACTATGGCGGTTGTTTACAAAAAATATATATATCTCAAATAGGAAGGGAGAAGTTGGCTTCAACGGACGGTACCGGAAAATCAGTGACAGTAATATATCTATGGTGGTTGGTTAGTCAGCTGGTAACAGGAGACCTTTAACTATGGCGGTTGTTTACAAAACTCCTGCACGATGTCTCCAAGACGAACACGTGTGAAAATAGCTGTAAATTTTTAGACGAATTTATAGAAAAAGGGAGCAAAAGTGGGGTTTGGAATCTCATTTTAGACGAATATATAGAAAAGAAGGTTAAAGGTGGGTTTTGGAATCTCACAATATCAAGTTAACGAGTAGTAATAAATTTTTATAATTTACATAAAAATCAAATTCTTTGCCTTAACTGCTCTGACAGGTTATGTATTTTCTACACTTTTAAACCACAGCACTATTGAGCAGACAAAAAGTTAGCTTAATACTGAAAATAAACTTTATTGAGAAATGTTTTTGGCAATTTCTACGCCCTCATCAGCTCGTACATATAACTGTTTACTATAGATTCTCAAATATGGAACATTTATATTAAGAATCGAACAATATTTGAAAATTTTTTAAAAACCAAAATTCAAATCAGTTAAATAAACATATAGATAAAAATAAAAATAAATAAAATAAAAAATAAAACTCAAAATCAGTCTATTTCACCTAAGTCCTTCTAATAACAGATAAGGGTTAAAAGTATTAATATTGCCTCCAGTATGGGCACCTTTTTTCTTGGCTACTTTATTACTAGTCTCTTATTTCACTTTCACTAATAGATATTACAATTCCTATATCTTAATATAGATTTGTTTACAACAATTAAAAATCTTTTTAATTTAAACAGTGCCTCAAGGCGAACTTCCATGGCAATGGGAGGTTCAATGATTATCTTTCAATTATTACCGCTTCATCTTCGGTTCCTTCTAGGATTTTTATCTCCTCAGCCGTTTGATTATATATGTTGATTATATTAAATATTGTTCGATTCTTAATGTAAATGTTCCATATTCGAGAATCTATAGAAAACAGTTATATGTATGAGCTGATGAGGGCATAGAAATCGCCGAAAACGTTTCTCAATAAAGTTTATTTTCAGTATTAAGCTAACTTTTGGTCTGCTCAATAGTGCTGTGGTTTAAAAGTATAGAAAATTACATAAAAATATTTAAACTTTAAACTTAAATAATTCCATTTTGTAATATACAATGTATTGTGCTGACAATGGAATTTTTCCGAAAGTACTTCACATAATAAATTGTTTTTATGTTGATTACTGCGTATTAGTGCTGTATTAATTGAATTTTATTTTAGTACATAAAAATATTTTCTTTTTATTTTTGTTATTGAATAACTGTTTTCTTTTCTAAAAAAATTTCATATTAAGTTATCACAAAAAAAATTTTTATTAGAATACGTCTACATCACAAGGCTCCCAAGAGACCGTTCGAAGTTTTGTTTTCCCTATAGTTGAATTAAATTGAGTTATTCAAACTTTTGATTGTATTTTAAAATGAGTGGCTCATCTTAACAATGATATCATACACCGTTAGGATGACGTGTGCAATGTGATTTCTGGACTGTAATTTCTGGCATGCAATTTCCAACTTTTGATTTTGCTTACGATGAACTTTTTTCATAGACTACTGTTATTTTTCAGTACAAATTTAAATAATAATTATTTTTTTGTTATTTTAAATATTATTTTAGTTGCTTTTTAATATATTTTAATTAAATCATTGTTGAGTTAAATATAATAAGCGTTTATTAGCGAATCAATTAAAATATTTTTAATTTATATATATATATTAATTAAGTGAAGAAGAAGAAGAAGAATATAGATACGTTTTGAGAGAGGAAAAAATACATGTTTATAATTTTGATATTTTCCAGGATTCATTATATTATATTCCCATTGGTTTTTTAGTTTGATTAGTGCGGTTTTGATATATGCAAGATCGGAAGAGCAATACATGTTTATAATTTTGATATTTTCCAGGATTCATTAATTTATTCCCATTGGACTTTTTTAGTTTGATTAGTGCGGTTTTGATATCTGCGGTGTATTGCGAGATAGTTTAATTAATGCAGTTTTGATATATGCGGTGTATTGCGAGGATTTATTAACCATTTTGATTAGCGCGGTTTTGATATATGCTGTGTATTGCGAGGATTTATTTGTGCGGTTTTTGATGTATATGTGGTATATTGCGAGGATTTATTAACCGTACTAATCAAGGGATTCCTGTATCCTTGATTAGCTATTACAGCCATTAAACCCTTGTTACCGTTGTATCGTCGTATCTTTGCGAATTAGGTTTCTCAGCTCTCATGGAAATGAAATAAAAAAAAGGGAACGATTACTGATGATAAATGAGGACAGACAGCTGCAAGATTTAGGTCTGGAGACATTAAGAAAAACATTATTGTAAAATATCCTGTCAATAATGTCTAACTTCCAATCCTAGTAAAAAAACCCTTACAAAAATTGTCAGATTTTGCCCTCTCTCTCTTTTAGTTTTAGCGCATTCCAATGCTGAAGTTGAAAGGCTTTTTACCCAAATGAATTTAGTAAAAACAAAATTACGAAATAGAATGCAGCTACACGTGCTAAGTAGTATTTTAGCATTAGATCTGGGCTAACTAGGCAAAATCAATGTTGTCATAACTATAACATTCCCCAAAAGACTTTAAAAAATATAAAAAGTATGCAAACTTATGAATGTAGTGGAGTAGAAATTGAAGATATTGAAAATATTTGTTTTAACTAGAAATTTTTTCTGTTAATCAGGTAAATAAAATAGTTTGTAAATCCTGCATAATAGATTACTTTAGTTTTAAATTCATTTAATGTTATATTAAAGGTATCTCTTGTTCAGATGTATGTTTTAATTTAATAAACAACTAAAATATTAATTGATTATTTTTTTATTGCCAACTACATACCACCCATAAACAGAAAACTAATAGAATTCTAGTAGATTTTCTTCAAAATCTTACTAGAATTCTACTAACATGTAAGTTCTTAGTTAATCTTAGTGGAAAATCATCCTCCACTGTTGGCAACACTGTAAAAAACGACATCTAGTGTTATTACAGGCCAGGCAATGGATTGATTATAAACAAATGACGGGAGTTTCGAAAGAAGCTAAATATCCATAATACTTTTAAGCGTGATTGTCGACTTTTGGTAAACCGGTATTGATAACATAAATGTAGATCAAGTACAATATGCTATTTATATGTATATAGGTTACGAATCAAGAAACAAACTTTTGCAAAAACTGGTTTCTGCGATTCCGAGGAATTTAGCTTATCTATATGCTGTGTTCATGGTTTTTCATATAATTTCTTAGAAGTTTATCTGATTTTTGTTAATTTTATAAAGAAGTGATTGTTTTATTGAATTCTAGCAAAAATGTTCGAAAAAATTCGCAGATTATCCATTGAAAAATATCCGAAATTAAATCACAAAGACATTCAATATGGTACAGCTGGATTTAGATCTGTGTAGGTATATTTTTCCGTTTTAAAATATATATTTAAAAATATCAATAAAAAATTTGTATATTAATTTTTACCTATTCAATTTATTGAATTAAAATTGCTTTAAAAATAATCTGAAATTTAAATTAACAACAGTTTTATTATATGCATTTGTTAATTATTATAATTATGGAATTTTGTTATCCACACTTAGAAATACTTGTATGGACAACAATGATGTAACAATGGAATTAGAATAAAATGTTTCATTAAAAATGTATTAAGACCAATTTCTTTTATAGGATAATAAAGAAATTTTAATTGATTACATATGTTTCATATAATTCTATTTTATGTTTGTATTTTTCAAATAAAAAAAAAATTATATAATAATTTACAATAAACTGTTATTAAAGGACTGGTAATTTTTAGAAAATGTTAAATGACATCTTTCTGGGTTTAGTTTTATATTTAAGCTTATATTGAAGAATATTTTTTATTTAAGCAGACAAATCTTAAATACAAATAGCCCTGGACTTATGATGAGTTTCATGAACATAATTATAAAACTCTCCTACATAAAAAGATAAAGTGTTTAATAGTTTCTGCTTATTATAGTATCTCAAAAATACCATCACAAGTCTAAAAACAGGTCAAAAATTTTTTGTCATACATTAAATAATAACAAAAACATTATTGATCATTTAGACCAGCTATTTTCAACCTGCGACCCAGTAAGCTTTTAGCTTTTATGTGCAGCCCAGAATGCATAGTCATGAATTTAATGAAAGCGTGGAATTCTTCTCCCACAATCAAAAATAAAAATTCTGATATTAAAATTTTTTTTTTTAAATCTGGAAAAATTAGAATTTTCCTAATTTGTTAGGTCCTCCTTGATGCACTCATAAAATTTTACAGGTCATAGGTCAGTTTGGAAAACACTGATTTATGGCATTCATGAATTGAGAAGTCGAATATTTTGTAGGTGATTTTTTTTAGAAATCGGACGTTTTCACGTGACACAAAACAGTTGCCCACTGCTTATATAGCATGTTGCGGCCTGCTTAATGTAACAAACGTATGTGGCTCAGGGAAAAAAAAAGTTGAGAATCACTGATTTAGACCAATGGTTCCCAACATTTTTTTGGCCATGTACTACCTAAGCATCTGATGCCCCCTCTGACATATTTTTATTATTCAAAAAGTGAACTCCTATTCACGTGGAGGAAGCCTAAAATGTCTATTAACCAAGTTAATAGCCTTTAGACACAAAATTCCAAAGAACATGGCATCCATGAAAGAGAAAAATAAAAGAACAAAAGGACAGTTGAAGTACTGAGGAAGAAATCACTAAGAAATTGTTAAAAATAATAATAATATGAAGTGATATGAAAAAACAGTAAATAAAATTTCAAAACAACCATGTACATTCTGATTTTAATTTTAAAAATGTGTATGTCACAATATATATTTAGATACTGTATATGAGTCTCTAGAACCATAAGAAATGAAAAAAATACACTATTAATAACTCATTCTTGAATTTCACCCCTTAAAAATCAAATTACTCTCTTGTGGGGCATGTGCTCCATGTTGGGAACCATTGATTTAGACCCTCATCAGTTGCAAAGAACATTTAAAAGAATATTAAGATGAAAAATCTTTCAATTAATATTCTTTTATGTTCTTTTGCAACTGATGAGATCTAAATAACTGAAAATTGATGATTTTTGTTATGATTAATGTATGTTTAAAATTTTTTTGACCTGTTTATAGGCTTGTGATGATACTTTGAAACTCTTCTGCACTTCTGACTGATCAATACAGATTATAAAAAATAGTCCAAAATACCTATGTTTATTGATTGCTTACTACTGCTATTTATTATAGCAAAATACATCATCATATTAAATGCAATGGGCATAAAACTAAAGGAACCAAGTACAAAATGGACTCTGTTACTATCAGACTATTGTGCAGGGGCTTTTATTGAATTGAATTGCATTGACTAATCACAGGGCTTACCAATCGAGTCATAAGTAATAGTAATAAAAAAAATTGACATTATACTTGGAAAATTTGATAATATTAAAACAAAAAATTCACATTAATTATGGCTAATTAATTAATTAATGTAAATTTTTAAACTGAAAGATATTTATGATAAATTTACGGTATTTTGGATTAAGAGTTATAAATATATATTAAACAAAACACAAATATCAGCTTTTAACTTCTAAATTAAAAGCTAAAGATGTCAAGTGCATTGAAAACATTTCTAACAAAGTATTAGACCAGGGGTGGCCAAACTTCATGTCAGTATGAGCCACATAGGAGAATCTCAAGTACTTGAGAACTGTATTTTCTTTGTGGATCAATGAGAATAGCATCAGTTTGTTGGGTAATTTTAATAATGATTTCAAAAATTGTTTATTTCAGATGCATTTTTTTGTATAGATGCATCCTACTTTTTACAATAGATGATAAAATAATATATATGTAATTTGTATAACTTAAATAAGTATTTGCTTCATATTTACTATTGACTTCCATGATATGGAACCACACTGAAAGTACCAAAGAACCACATGTGGCTTGCAAGCTGCAGTTTAATAAATAATTTATATATAGAAGAAAAGTCTGTACCCCTCCAAATAACTTGATAACTATCATAGATTTCGAAAATCTGTTAATGCCAACAAAATAGTAAGTCATGGATGGCTGAGTATACACTTAATGAAATGATTGCTATGGTGTTGCTAATGCAAATGTTGCTATTGCAGCTCGACTTTATCAAGAAATATATCACTCAGCATGAACACATATGTCAATTCCTTGACCCCTGTATTAGACTGCTAAAGAGCTTAAAAGATTAATATTTGTATTTGCTTGAGCAGTTTTAGTGACAAATATACAGGTAATATTAAATAGCAAGTAAAGTAGAAGATGCAAACAACATGACTATATTCAATTTCACGTTTAAGTAAACTTCTTGCTTAATCTAAAATTGTTTTAAAAAATGGTTTTCCACTTAACTTCAGTGAGCTCATTTTTTATCTAAGTAGAATTGATTTTTATTATAATACAGTAGATCCCCATATTTATGTGATTAATTTTTTGGAAAATTCCCTCATTAATTGAAGAATATATAAATCCAATAATGTTTAAATTTGATATAGGGTGGTAGAAAAGTCTGTACCCCTCCAAATAATTTGATAACTACCATAGATTTCAAAAATCTGTTAATGCCAACAAATAGTAAGTTATGGTGGGCTACCTGATGGTGACCTTCAAATGAGTTGATTATGCAAATGAGGACACTTGCAAGTCCTCTCATAAACTGCAACAGATAGGAAAAAATTTCCAATTACAAACTTGCTCAGCATTCAATTCTGAACACTTAAAAAAAATTCAAAATTGGATGAATAGTTCACCCAAAAATCAAACAAAAGCATTTTTTCATGCAAATCATGTCACATACCCTTCCACATCAGTGTCATTTTCCTGTTCAGTTGGCATAAAAAGCCACATTCACACATGCACAATTTAATGTACAAGTACAGTACATTGGCTGAGTACACACTTAATGAAATGATTGCTATGGTGTTGCTAATGCAAATGTTGCCATTTCAGCTCGACTTTATCAAGAAATACTGTATATCACTCAGCATGAACACATATGTCAATTCCTTGAAATGCACAAGATCAGATCACCCACAAAGAGCAATTGGTGAGACTACAACAACTTTCATTCTTGCATAATAATAGAAGAGGATCTTCAAAACTGCATTATTACTGCTTGTTCAGAGATTTCTACTGACACAATAAAGGCTGTGAGGAATTCCAACCAATATCATCCTCAACTGAATTTGAATTCTGGTGGAAGATATTTTGAGCACATCCTTGATTAGTTTTTGCTTGTTGATTAGACTGTGCTTTCAATCTATTGATTTGGAATATTATGTTTTGTGTTGGTTTGTTATTTACATGTCAGAAATAAGTGTCAACCCTTTGCATATAAAAATGTTTTGTTTCATTTTGGGTGAAGTATTCATCTGATGTTGATGAAACTTTTTAAGTGTTCAGAATTGAATACTGAACAAGTTTGTAATTGGAAATTTTCCCCTATCTGTTGCAGTTTATGGGATAGGATTTTCAAATGTTCTCATTTGCATAATCAGCTCATTTGAAGGTCACATCAGGTAGCCCACCCATGACTTCCTATTTGTTGGCATTAACAAATTTTTGAAATCTATGGTAGTTATCAAGTTATTTGGAGGGATACAGACTTTTCTTCTACCCTATCTATGAACATGTGCATTGATAACTGGAATTGCTGGATAACATTACTGAGCATATTATGACATAAGATATCTAACTTTAAGCAACGAACAAACAGGGGATAAACCATTTTACAAATAATCAAATTAACAAGCCAAACTTCCCCTGGCGGATAAAGTTTTAAGTTATATTTATGTATGCTTTAATTCGAAAATAATTATAATTCTAATAAATATAAATTAAAACTTTATCCGCCAGGGGAAGTTTGGCTTGTTAATTTGATTATTTCTAACTTTAAGATTATAGTGATATAAAAATATTAATGATTTATTTGCCTTTTATAGAAATCTAGCACAAATAAAAAGACCTGTACATACAAACATCTCTGAAACCATGTAAATAGAGAACCTTACTGTACTTGCATAGATGAAATTAACAGAATACAGCCAGGGTCGGCAACGAGGTGCCTGCAGGCACCAGGGTACTCACGAAGCAGTTTTTAGTGCCTGCCATTCAAATATCTGAAATTTAAATTTTAGATATTTGAACAACAAGCACTTGTAGTTGTAATGAATAATTTTAGTAAAAATTCTTAGCAATTGCACACTTTAATTTTATCTTCACCATTTTAACAATTGTACAATTAAACTTTTGACAAAAACTGAATCTTAGCGGCATCTATATAACTCTAAACGACTAGATGAATCAATTTTCAATTATTATAGACATTTGATGCTGCATATAGTGAACTATTTTCTGTCCCCATTATCCTCGTATACTCTGTCCAGCCATTGTGTACTATGGTGCTCACCGACATTTCCTCAGTGCACGCCAAACTCTCACATTTCTGTAATATGCCCTCCTAGTAAAAAAGGTTGCTGACTGCTGGAATACAGTAACACCTTGAATTACATAAACCTGACTTATATAAATTTGAAGATATGTAACTTGTCATCCTGCTCCCTTGTCCACTTGTTTGTTTCACAATTACATAGTGCATATATATGTACGTCCATATTTCATTTGCTGATTTGTTGATTAAGAGTCTTTAACTACATATTATAAAATTTTATAATTTGTTGTTTTCTTGGTAATAAAGAGCCACTTAAGAATCTAATACATATATATGTATATGAAATTAGATTTGGGAAACTGTAGGTACCCCAACTTACATAATTTTTGACTTGCATTATGCTTCCTAATCCCATCTATTACATAACTCTAGAGCAGGGTGGGCAAACTTTTAGGAGAAAGGGCCATACTGCATCAATGAAATATAACCTAGGGCCGTACTTTCCCAGTGATCCCTACCCTTCACCATCTGACCTCTTCCATGGGGTCGACCAGATTGGCTGCATGGAAATGCTTCGGCTTTCCACTCTGGAAGACCCGGGTCCTACCCCTTGAAAATTTTTATCATGGGGTCAGGCCCGGCCCATCGATCCCTGCCCTCCACAATCCGCCTGACCTCTCCGCAGGGGTAGGCAGACAGTGGAAGGGCTTCTTTCATCCTGCCACATAGTATTCTACAAGAAAGGAGTGTGACGTCATCTGTTGACCAAAGAAAAAAGAACCCTCCATGGATGTGGGTGTAGCCTGTGGTTGGAAGTGATCCTGCCCTTTAGTAATTTATCTGATTGGAAAGGGACATAAAACAATATAACAAAAAAAAAAAAACTCCCAAAATCCCGCTTTTTCCTAATAACTGTCTGAGGTGATAAAATTCTCTTAGAAAATTATGTAGCCGAAATAGAAAGTTCTTAAGGGGTGCATTTGTTGATTAAGATATTATAAAAGAGTGACATGTTAAAATTAAGCCAATTTTCTTATGATCAGCTTTCATTGGTCGTTATAAGAATCATGGGTTTGAATAATGCCAGCAGTCCGAAAAAAGTCATAAAAGGTGACATGTTAAAATTAAGCCAATTTTCTTAGTAGATCAAGTTCTTCATTAGCCGTTATGAATCATGGGTTTGAATAATGCCGGCAGCTGAAAAAAGTGAAATGCCATTTTTAGAGAAGCTCGGCAGGGTCGATATTCTTTTAAATTATATATTAAAATCATAAAGCACACCTTAAAATTATAATTTAATCATTTTAAATTTGAAACAATAATTAAAAACTATGTTTAGGAAATTCTACAAATATTAAATTCAAACACACGTGAAATTACAAAAGGTATTGAGTTGATTGACTGACAAAACGATTTTATTTGATTTTGAATGTATTTTGCAACTGATTTCTTATGCAACAATGCAACGACGTTTATTCTGGATAACAGTTAATCAAATGTACTTTTATAAGAAATATGACACTGTAATGACATCTACAGTTTAACATATGAATTATTATTTATTGATTTTCTAGAAATTACATAACTATATTGCTGAGATATAGAACAGATTTGATATTTTTTTGTATTCATTTTATTTACAATAAAATTTTTTTGGCATTATGCTATAGTTAAAGGTCCGCAGTTTGCATATCCCTGATCTATACAATGATTAAATTCAAAGCTGCAGTTTGCCCACTCCTGCTCTAGAGTATTACTGTATCTGGATATTCTCTAATGTCTCAGTAAATAAATTTCCTTATCACCCTTGTAGTCATGTGTAATGTGCCATATATTATTAATTTTTTATATGCAAGTTTTAAAAATTGATGTATATATATATATATATATATATTGTTTCCATGCAAATAAATAATGAAATGTTCTCTCCTGATCCTCAATATCCACTAATAATTTTGTCTAATTTCATCTCTGAATGTTTAAGATAAAAATCTAATCACAACAGAAATTTTATAATTTCATTAATTCCCAAAAAGTATGACAAAAAATAGATAAAATGGATTCCTGAAATTGGTAGTCCTGAAGCAACTGTCTCATGATTACAGGAATTCTTCGATTAGTGTGGGTTTAAATAATGCAATTTTCTTTAGTGCACAAAAAAAATTTGAGACTTCCTTTATATATATGGTGCCAAATTTGATTAGTGTTCTTCAACAAGTATTGGCAACTGAATCTTGGGGGTTGTAGTCTACATGATTAGAGCACTGCAATAAATTTATTTATTTATTTTTAATTCTGTTAATATTATGACTTTTGTCATCTAATTGATTATATTTTAAATTTGTTTGTAATTTTATTTATTAATAAATTAAGCGTGAATGGCAACTACCTAATAATAGTCATTACAATATTATATAGCTAGCCTTGCCTTCAGTTCCTCTCCGGTACTTAATGTCTACGAACATGCAATTATTTTTTTACAAAATTTATGCAATTTTGTAAAAAATTTTTTTGTGAAAAAAATTTTAATTCTTACTATGAATTTTTAAATACCTATATATATTCCTCAATGATTTAAAGTATATATAATGCAATATAGATATGTTTTGAGAGAGGAAAAAAAATACATGTTTATAATTTTGATATTTCCATATATTTATTCCCATTGGTTTTTTAGTTTGATTAGTGCGGTTTTGATATATGCAAGATCGGAAGAGCCTTGGATTTTTAGTTTGATTAGTGTGGTTTTGATATATGTGGTGTATTGCGAGGTAAGCTAGTGATGATTCCAATATATCCATTAACAAAGGATTGAGATAGAAAAAGCAATTTTTCATGTGAACAGGATAGGTTAAATAGAATTCCTCTTTGTATAATATTTAATCTGATATTCACATTGGCTTAATGCCTATGTTTGAATATTAACAAGATCACAGTTCTTTTATTCTTAATTATTGTATACATTAATCACTTAATGGAATAAAAAAAACTATAAATGGGACACATGCAAAATGAAATTTTATTCTATTATGTGGAAATAAGGAATTTAAATTTTTATCAAGATTCTATCTGTACATATATTTTTCAAAAATATTTAGAGTTTATAAGAATAAAAATGAATTAAGATAAAATTTTGCCTTTTAACTTCTTGAGTAAGAGAGATTTTTTTATAATTACAATCTTCTTTGAGGATATATATATTCTTTCTCTCAATTACACAAAGCAATGATATAAATATCTGTTATATTCAATCAAAAAACTAAATTTTGTATACTATTAGAAAGTATTTCAAATATTAATTAAATGATAATGAATATTGATTTCTAGGATTCAACTTTGAATGCATATTAGTCAATTGGAATTTCTGAATTGGGAACTTTATAAGATTTTTAATCATTTTGTATCCTCATTATTTATATCTTTTATCTTCATATAAATTCCTTCATTTTTGACAAATTATATACAATATATTTAACATATGTTTTAAAATTGTCTTCCCTGCTATAGATATTCAGAACTTCCTCCTATTGTTTTTCGTATGGGACTTCTTGCAGTATTGCGATCTAAAGCAAAACAAGGTATGTTTTAATTGAAATAAGATTTAAGTTAGATTATTGCTGCTATAGAATTTAAAATTTATTCAATATCAGTCTTTGTTTCATAGAAAAGAACTTTATCAGAATATTTCATTTTATACAAAAAGGATTGAAAATAAAATTTATTATAATATAATTTGTATAATTAATTAAACATGGTTAATTTCTTGTATTCATTAAAATTTCTGAATTAATTCATTATACATAATAAAATATATACAGGCAACCCCTGACTTACAAGATTCAATATACATACAGTTGTTCAATATACATACTGAATTATTCGTTAACCAATCATCGATTTACCATAGGTTTTTATGGGAATTTGATTCCAAGAAAATGTTCGTTATCCAAATTGTTCGTTAACCGATCATTGATTTACCATAGGTTTTTATGGGAATTTGATTAAATTAACCGATCATCAATTTACCATAGGTTTTTATGGGAATTTGATTAATTCATTCCGGAGACCCAAAAAAGACATAAATAAAAAATTATATAATTTTTTATTTATGTTTATTTATATGTAAGACCCAAAAAAAAAAACAGTAAGAAATTATATAATTTTTTATTTATGTTGGACCCAAAAAAACATAAATAAAAAATATATAATTTCTTACTATGTTTATAACCCAAAAAAACATAAATAAAAAATTATATAATTTCTAACTACGTTTATTTAGCAAAAAAACATAAATAAAAAATTATATAATTTTTTACTACGTTTATTCCAAAAACACATAAATAAAAAATTATATACCGTATTACATCGAATTTAAGCTGCAGTAGGATTTTAAAATTGAAAAATCGGAAAAAAAATGATTTTATAATAGGTATTCGCTTTGAATTTAAGCCACACCCATACTTTACGACTTAAAAATTCAAATAAAAAGTGCGACTTATATTCGATGTAATACAGTAATTTCTTACTACATTTATTTTTTGTAATAACAATAATATATACATACATATTCTTGCATTTTAATCTATTAGGTTTATTTTCCGATAAAGAACCTGCCCAATATCGATTGCTTTTCTCTCAGATATACATATTCTTGCATTTTAATCTATTATGCTTATTTTCAGATGCCAATATCGATTGCTTTTCTCTCTTCTTCAGGATTTTTCGGAAGTGGTTAATAGCATTGTAGTGGGAGAGATCCCCAAGCTTATTTCTGCAAACTTGGTATGGGTGCCATTCTAAGATTGAAAAATTGTAAAATTTCTATCCTATCTTCTTTAATAAATCTTTTGATTTCTTTTACGTTGTCTCTGAGTTCATTTTAATAGGGAAAAACTACTGTTCTTCCATCCTTACCCATAAGTCCACGAATGTATAAGGCCTAAGCCTGTCATTCCGTTAGGTTAGTTAAGCTGAAATATTCTCATAGAGCTGCTTACTTGATGCTGTGATGATGGCAGCTCTACTTATAGAGCTGCCATCATCACAGGCTGACCAACACCCATGATGGGGTCAACCGGAAGATGAAGGATGGGTTTCGATGGTCCGGACCCAGATCCCGATGAACTGGAACGTTGAAGGATGAATTTCAACAGGCCGGGCCCAGATCCCTCCTCAAAAATTGGAGGAGTGGGACCCCTGGATCCTCTAGAATATTAAGCCACAGCTTTACCACGTGGCCATCGGACTGACCTGTCATTCCCTCAGTCCGCGGGTTCCACAGTTTGTTCTGTGAGGTGTTCATTATCTGAACATGTGTTAGTTAACCGAACATAAAAATCTTTCAAAAAAGTGTTTGTTATCTGATTTGTTCATTATCCGAACTGTTCGTTAACCGATCACCCACTGTATATCCATACTTACATAGGATAATGATTAATAATCATAAGATGATAATCTTAATTTCAAAGGATAGTGTGATGCAACATTGAACATTCTATTAAACTGTGAAGTAATAGTTGTGCAGTATTGCCAAATTGTGGGATTTTTATGGCATATCCATTTAACACCAAAAACGTCATTGCTTTCAGCATCTATTTTTTTTTATTTTTAAAGTCACCATATAGATATTACATTTCTTTTCACACACTTTGAAGAAAACTGGGATTTATAGGTGTCCTGGAAAGGGTTTATCCAGAATGCAGAATTTAATGAATGAGTGTCAAAACCATAGATTTTTATACTTAGATGGTCTGCTTATTGTTTAAAAGTGAAGCCGTTACTGGTGGGTACTTTTGCAAATGTATATTCAGTGCCATAGTAAATTGACTTTATTTTGGGGGCCCTAGGACGAGCAAGGCTTTGGGGCCCCTAAAAATTCAAATCAGCTATGCCTAATTTTAAAAGCTCCTTATAACTTATAAAGAACCTTTAGAATTTTACTTTTTATCTAACACTTTAATAAAAATCCATTTTTTCTTATTAAAAGTTCAAAAAAGTTGAAAACTGATTGATAGTTTTGGGGCCCCTAGAATCGCGGGGCCTTAGGACATGGCCTAGTTGGCCTATTGGTAAATCCGGCTCTGCCCATTTATTTTAATAAATGTGATGAACAGATCCTAATAGTTAATAAAAAGTGTGTAGTACCCAAAAATGGAGTATTAAACCATTGTTTTATTATAATTTATGTATTACCAAATATAGAGTATTAAACTATTTTTTTATTATAATTTTTTATAAATATACATTTTTGATAATTTCAAATGAAGTGTTCAAAATAGTTCAATTTTCGCATTTTCTTAATTGTTTAATGTTTTGAGGAAGGAAATAAAATAGATTTAAAGGCCATTGAGGGTGAATTGTCAAAAAAAAAAAAAACCATTACTATGTGTATTTTATACTAAAAAAATGTTATGAAAAAATAACAAAAAAAAAAAAAAAAAAAAACCATTACTATGTGTATTTTATACTAAAAAAATGTTATGAAAAAATAACAAATACAAATAGAGTGAATAAAATTTTATTTTATTGACAAAAGATTATAATCAAACAATAAACAAGAGCATAATTATACTATTAATAGCAGATAATGCACTATTAATACCAAATAATAAAATATAAGGCAACATTTTACTTGACACATGCTACAGTGCAATGAAATAGTTGCATATATGAATGCTTATTGAATATTTCTAATATTTAAGCTTAGAATTTGATTCAATCTTAAATTATTACATATCTTTAACTAGTGTTAAATTGATATAGTTGTTATAAATACAACAACAATATCAGTTTCTTATTTTAAGCAGTGAAAGTAGAATTTCACCAAATATAATATTTTCTCACCTTTAAAAAATATTTCTTACTTTGAAAAATATTATCTCCTCATATTTGCTCGTTCTTACATCCATATGCTAAACAATATATATCAATAATGCAAAAAACAAAAAAAAAACATCACAAATAGCAAGAAATGTTGCATTCAGCTAAAAACAGCAAATGTAGACTCTGGCTTTGTTCCCAGTGGTTTCCGTTTTGCTTCTGGTCAGCTCAAGGTCAGCTACTTTGGTAGCTTCACAGAAGGTCATAGGAACTAAAGCGAGCTATCTATTGGTTACATACCTATGATCAAAACAGGGATAGTCTCAGGCAAACTGAGACATTTAATCACTCTATTGTGCCATCTTAAATGAAATGGATTCAAAATGATGAAAACTAGAAAAATATTTTTAAAGATGAAATATAATAATAATTCCATTTTAAATGGAATATGATTCATTTGATATTGTACAATAAATTTTCATTTAATAATTATTTTAATATAAAAAATTAAATTTATATATACTGTATAAGTTTTATATTTAATAAGTTATAAAAATATGAGTTTATTTATTTTATTACAAACAAAGTATTTGATGTAACTCTTCAAAATTTATCATTCCAGCAATACATTTCAAATTTTTTTATTGATGAAATATGAGAAATTTTCAAATTTTAAATGAATTATGAAAATTTAATCAAGCATAGGCACTATTGTTAAATGTGTCATTAAAATAGTAAATATTCTGAAAGAATTAAAAACTAAAAATATTATATTCTAATTCATATTATTTATACTAATTTAAAGAAAAAACATCATATTATTATTAAATTTCTTTAATAAATTAAATTAATTTATTCCTAGCAACAATTGGTGTAATGATCACTGCATCTCATAATCCAGAAGAAGATAATGGTGTGAAAATAATTGATCCATTAGGTGAAATGTTGGAAGCAAGTTGGGAATTATTTGCTACTTATTTAGCTAATATAAAGTAAGTTTTATACTCATTTTTATTTGTAACAAGATTTTTGCATTCTAATCATCATAAAAATAATAATTTATTCTGATTAATTACTTTTTGTTTTTTTCTTTATTTTGTTAGATTAATTTTTATATTTGTATTTACATAAACAAAAATCTCTAATTTATAATACTACATACTATATGTTAATGGAATGGAGAGCTATAATTTTATTAAGTGCTTTTATGAACAAGTTCGAATATCTTGAATCCAATTATTTTTTATTTAAAAATAAAAAGTTATTTAAAATTTCAATACAGAATATTGTTTAACATCAATATTGACGTCCTCTTATATTGTTCTTTTCATGTATAATCCTTTGTGGGATTTTAGAGAGCTCAGTTATTCTGTTTTTCCCTACATCATTAAGTTACACATAATATCATACTGATTTCAAAGTATGTCATATACAGTACACTCCTGAGTATCCGGCCTAATGTGGCGGAAGGGCAGGCCGGATAACAAAAAAGCCGGATAGGCTGGAGTTCTATAAACGCATTTCTTTGCCCCACCAATACCAGAAGACAAAGTTTTTATACCAAAACTCACTGTTACAATACGTGTTTTCTGACTTCTTATTGAGTACAAAGCCCTCCATTTATCTCAAGCCATGTAGAATGTGAAATCTTCACTGTAGTACACTTAAAAAAACATTAAGCATACTCCCAAGAACAATTTATGAATACTGTACGTACTGTACAGTTATAATCAGGAACAGCGGCAACAATTGAGGTCTGTTACACACTGACAAAACAATGAACAACGAGCAGAACGCTGCTCTTTTCCTGTCGCAACTTGTATTTTGCACATGACATGTAGGAGGATCGTAGCAGATGTCTGCTTCCAATGCCTTTGCAATGTTGCCAATGCAACACCTTGCCTTCCTCATTTAACTAGATAAAAGAAAACTAGATGATAGTTGCGAACCGGATACTCGGAAGTGTACTGTATATATAATTTCGTCCAAAAAAGATTTTTGCACAGTATCAATATTCTATAAAAACTACAGTAGACAATTATGGTTCAAACTGTTAAAATTCTTTTAAAATAAGTTTTTTTATATATCAGAATATGATAGGTTTGGGTGATATACTGAAAAGTTTCCTAACTATATTATTTTTACTTCATATGTTTATCTTTATTATTGAAAGTTGGACAAAAATATCTGTTATTAGTGATTAAAGAAATGCCAAACCACTGATGATGCACATATAAGTTAAGTGATATTATCTCAGTACCTTTTTGAATATATTGAATTAAAAATCATTATTTTAACATCAAATTGTAATATATTTACAAAATTGGATTGGATAAAAGTGGATATTATGAATGCAGTAGCATCTGATGCTGCCATAGCCTATAATTTATTTCCATTAACATAGTGTTTAAAAAAAAATTGGCATGACTTATAACAATTGCATTTTAGTAAAAAATACCAAACAATATTAATCTTTCCTACCTAAAATATAAAAATAAAATTTATCAAAAATTTATCCACTAACTTCTACAATATTAATTCTTTCTTGATCAAGAAAGAATTAATATTTAATCTGGAAATCTATAGAATTATAATCTGGGAATCAGTTTTTCTTGATTTGATCAAGAAAAAATGATTCCCAGAAATTGCATAAAAGCTTTTATAATTCCAAAGTCTTATTTAGTTTTCAATAGAACATAGTTTTCAATTCATTTAATTTCTTCAATATAATAAATGATTAAATAATAGCAACCTGTCTTAATACTTTATTTGTTTGTTATTTATAAAACAAAATAGAATATAATTTCTGTTTATAAAATTTTAGAATTTCTTATTCATTTAAAAGCAAAAAAATATCTTTCTGCATAATTTCTGAAAATAGAAATACTATAATTATTGATGATATGCTAATAATAATTTATTTTTGATTTTATGAATTATTAATAATGGAAATACATTTCTCTTGAATTTCATTCATATTAGTCCAGATATACAATAAACAATTTAAAATTGTTAGTTTACAAATGATAAATAATGGCTGTTTATTTGTTTTCAGTCTTTATATTATATTATTATAATTGAGTATAACAGAGATATGTAATTCTTTTATATCCAATCAAAAACATCTAATATGTAAAAAAAAACCAAATACAATACTAAGAAATTAGAGCATTTGTTATAAATTAGATGTGTACACTTCAGTTGATATTATTATTTTATTTTCTTAAATTGTCAATCAAGTATCCACCTCTAAATTTGTTACAATTTAGATGCAGCTATTGTAATATGCTAATATAAATTCTCATTTGTACTGATGAAAACAAATACAACATTACATTGATAATTTATATTAATAATAAAAACTTATTAATGAAAAGAAATACTTTTGATGCTAATAGCCTGATGTAATTGCAAGCTATAGCTTTCAAGTATTGTTTTCTCCAAACTAAAATATCACAAATAATGTACTTAGACTGCAGACTTTTATTCTTATATAAATATAAAAAAAAATACTTTTCACTTTTAAAAATATCCTCTATATTTAGAATCATCCCATCTAGGGATCTGATAGATTTTTGTAACTGTTTTTCTCAAAAACTTTTCTATGAATATTTATCATAAGATAGTAATTACTTTTTCTTTATTCTTAATATGAGTAAAGAGAAAAAACCAAGCACTAAGCAGAAATAAACCTTTATTTCACAAAGGAATGTTTTCAACCATGCATTTGATGTTTTTCATATTTTAAGTAATTAATTTTGAACTTAATTTATAAGAATAAAGCATTTCTAAAAAATGCTCATAAATTAAAAAAAAATAATACTCAAAAGTCCTTTAGCAGTCAAAAGATTTTAATCAGAAACATTTTCAATATATTATATAATATAAACAGCAAATATATAAAATACTGAAATGAATAGGTTTAATAATTGCATATTTGAATTATTAAAAATTACATTAATTTTTAAAATAATTTCTATTAATTAAATGATAGAGATTATTAATTATAATTAAAAATGTGTTCTCTATGTTAAAATCATTTGGCAATATTCATCATTACTTATACAGTAATTATAAACATTGGATAAAAATATAATAAATAATAAAAAAATAAAGATATTGATGTAAAAATTCTATTCAGGGGAATTCTAGAAAAAATAATATTCCACAGAGTTGTCAGTAATAATTTTTTAGTTATTAAAAAAAGATTATGTTTATGAAAACAGCATCATGTGATTCAGTTATCATTACTAAAATTTTATTTGAAATATCATATATTATATGTTTATCATTAAATGATGATTAAAAATAATGAAATTTGTTAAATCATCTATTAGTTTTCTAAAAATCATTTTATCTTAAATAAAAAAAATCAGATATATACCTTGTAGACAAATTTATTTAATGTTATATTCACCTTTTTTATACTGATTCATATTATTCATTTTTTATATTATTTCATATATTAATACAAAGGTACATAATTTGATTTTAATTACAAATAGTACATTTATACTTCTTGTTCATTTATCTATATTGCTTCATATATTATTATTTTTTATCTAATTTTATCTTCTTTGACTAATTTTTTATAATCTTTATTTCTTTTAGTTTTTCAATATAGGAAAAAACTTACTAACTGAATTAATAAATCTTTTATGAACTGTGTTGAATTTTTGATAAAGTAGATAAATAAATTTAAAGAAAAGAACTATGCTGAAAATTACCAAAAATGTAATATTAAATAAATAAAACAATATATCTAATTATACATTTACAATGTAATACTACTTAAAGATCTTACTTGTTATTACTTTCCAAAACTTCAATTCGTTTTTTGAATTCACCGTTTTCTCTTGATAGTGTTTCAACTCTGTAAAATAAATTTGAGATTCTCAAATGCCCAATAATCAATAACAAATAATAGTGAACTCTTACTTACTTTCTTTCTAGTGCATCCATATATTCTTTTTTCTTCCTCCTACTTTCTTGAGCAGAAATCTGTTTTAAAATATATATATAGAAATTATATCCACAGTTTTCATAAAATAAATTATATCTGAATTTTTTAAATTTAAAATAACTATTTATTCAAAAAATGATGATAAAAATTTAAAAATTATTAATACAATAATTCCAAATTTTACCTGAGAGTCGTTGCCCTATATTTAACTAAACAAACAAAATTATAAGCCTTTTGAACAGGAGAAATGATATTATATTAGCAAAAATGTTGTTGACATCATATCCTCATCAATAGATAATTGAACATACATTTAGAACATAAATTACATTATGTTATGTTCTAAACTTATGTTTGATTAGAAAGTGATGATAGCATGAAGCCAAAAATGTTTTTACTAATATAATAAAATTTCTCCTGCCCAAAAAAGCTTATAATTTTGTTTTCTTAGTTAAATTATAAATATTTCTTAGTACAAGGAGATTTATTAAAATAACTATTTTGATTGAGTGATTTATATGTTATCTAAAATTCTCAACACACTATTCAATTATTTCAAATGTAATATGCAAATTTTCTTCTTTTCAATTAAATCATCTGAAATATTACTATCAGATAAAATTACAAATTATGTTACAATAATATAATCATTTCAATAAGATAATTGACAAAATTAAGTTTATTAAAATTTTTTAACAAAATGACATTTGATATTGTCTTTTTTTTATAATAAATATACTAAATATGTTTAGAAATAATGATAACAACACTGATATTTTTATAACTTAATGCTATCAATTTTGCATGTTAAAGATGTCTTACAGATGTTAAGAATTTTTCTTCTTTGGAATTTAAGATGTTTATCATTAAAAGTTATATGAATGTTATACTAGACTGATTTTATTCTAATGTAAATATACTTCCAAAGTTTAATAATTCATATTGTGATAATATGAACAAATGGTTTATAAATAATGATATTTTATGTTAAAATTCCATATTTATTTTTATAAAAACTGTTTATTTTTTTAATGATGATAAAAACTTTAATCAAATATAATGCTGTAGCTACTGTATATTAACATAAAATAATGCACTTTGCATCTTATAAAAAAAGAAAACTAAGGCATTCATTAGACAAGTTTGATAAGGAACTCTTGCTCTATAGAACTTGCTCTAAGAGCCAATAGCAATAACAATATAGCAGCTATAAAATGAAAATGCTATTAAATTTCTTATATACAGATTTTCTAAGACAAGCAGAACAATTACACTTAAACTGCATGATTAATTAATTATTAGCAATTTAATTCAGTTGAATAAACTCATGAAATGCTTTTCACAAATTATTTTGTCGAGCAAATTAATATTTAATTTATCGATCTTAAGTATAAATGAACATATTATTATTAAATATATATTAGAATAAATTCGTAGTCTGAATGTGTATTAATAACGATATTACATAAATTAATAAAATTGAAACATTTATCAAAAATTCATATATATAAGTTACAATTTTAATAGTAGCAGCAATAAGTCTACATAAGCTACTTATTATCTTATATTTGTTATCTGACAATAACATAAAAATTTGAAATTTGTTATCATTCTTTAATATTTTTATTAATATGATAAGTTCATTAATAATTTTAATTTAATTTCAGTCTCAAAAAAAATTTAATACTTCAAAATAATATTCAATATCATTGTAATACTTAACTTAAAAATAAAATAAGCTATCACTGTATTATAATTTTTATTCTGTCAATAAATTATGTCATCATTAATAATGAATATATGAACATAAAAGTTATTTAATATATTAAATCTTAAACAGCATAAAATATCAATTTTAAACATATTTTCTTATTCAGAAATTATTAATTTTATATACTTATTATTATTATTATTTTCAAAAATATTTTATTTAAAAATAAAAATTAGTTATTTATTATTAATTATCCATGCTAAATTGTTAATGACTAATTTATTTTCAAAATGGTTAAACAAAATTATAAAGCACAGATTTATAGCATTAAAATCAATTTTTCTTCATGAAAAGACAGATTTATAAATTTTATGAAATTTTAAAAAGGTAATTTAGATATGAAAACATATCTAAAGTTTCTGTAAGTAATTAAAATATTTTTATCACTTTTTCTTCTGTTTATAT
>AYEL01069602.1:0-28641 GCA_000484575.1 Olivierus martensii
GCTATCTCCAATGCTTCGGTTAAGTATTTATGCTCTTTATTCGTTACCTGCCTTATCACTCTAGCTCTATCCCACCTTATCCTCGTATCGTTTCCGTATGCTTCTATCACTAGCGCTGTATTTAAGTCTCCGTTCCTGATGTCCTTCCTATGCTCCTCCAGTCTCTGCTCCAGAGTTCTGGACCTAACTCCTATATATTTTGAGCACTCACTTTTTTGTACTCTCTCTACTGGCACTTCATACACCCCTGACTTCTCTAACTCTTCCAGAGGCTGTTTATCATTCCTTAGGCTATTGTATATTGTCGGAAGCCTCTACTCGCTAGTTTCTTTCCTTGGTTTTCTATCAGCTTTCTCACAAAACTACATTTAGACAGGTTATGCAGTATGGGTATATATCTTACTCCACTTTGTTCATTTTCTTGATTATCTGACGTGCTATTATTCTTTGGAATGCCATCATGCAATTTTCTTTCCATCTCTTCATATATACTTAGAATGAGCCATCTTTTGTAACCATGGTCTAACCCGACTTCCATTATATAGTCTAGCTCTCGTTTCCTATCTTCATTCTTCATACAATATTGGATTGCTCTCTTACATAAGAATCTGAAGGCTGCCTTTTTGTATTTCATCGAATCTTTAGACCAGTTCGGAATTATTACCGGTTCATATGTAGGCTTACGATGGACTGATGTTACTATACTATTTCTGTCTGCTACTATCTTAATGTCTAAATAACTTATTACTTCTTTGCTCTGCTGCTCTACTTTCAGGGACAATCCGCATGTTTTTACTGTGAACCGTTCTGCTAGTTTTTCAACTTCGGAATCTTCTGACATAACGTTAAGATGTCGTCTACATATCTAATGTAAAACTTTAACGACAGTTTAAAGCTATCTACTATCAAGTATGGCTGATAAGCTCACCAAGCTTGTTGTTCCTCTGAATGTTTATATCTTCACTAATAACTTTTGAACTAATTAGTAGATTTTTATGAAATTGGTTACCAATATTTCAACAATAAAAGTCATTTTTATTCCGTATCAGTTAACCCTTTAACTGCAACCATTTAAAAATGGCGGACATTTAAATTTCAAAGATTTGTCTTTAATAACTTTTGACTATTTGATTCGTTTTATAAAATTTAATGTGATTGTCACACTATTAAAAAGTCTAATTTAAAGTAATATTAATTACCGTATATATTTAATTGTATTTAAAAAGTATCGAGCATTCAATCTTCTGAGCTTTCTCTGTAATAATTACGGAATTCATTATTAAATTTTATGGCATTCAACACGCAACATACGCCATTAAAGATGATTTTGATGACATATATTTATTTCCTTAATTTTAATCATTCCAAAATAAAGTAAACAATCGAAAAGTTAACGATTCTTTCCAAAATTGCATATTATACCAGCGTATAGACAAGTTCAGTAAAGTTTAATCAAAGAAGAGCTTGATGCATATTTAATATGCAATAAGTTTTCCTGATTTTTAATAATATTTTCGAAAATTTAAAAACTAAAAATTTAATCGATTGATTAATTAATAAAATTAAATACTTCGTTTTGCATGATTATATATAATTTTTTAAGTAAAAATTCGGTCAAATTTTGCTTAAATAATGTTAAATTATAGGATCGTCAATCAATAACACACTTCCAATGTTACGAAAACTAGACATTCATGTTTGGACAAGTTTAAACATGTTTGAATAAGTACAGAATAAAAAAAATGACATTACTTTTGGGATAATCTGATATTTTGCTAAACAAAATGATTTAAATGTTTTATCGTTATTAATAACTACAGAATAACTTTCTAAAAGATTTATAATTTTAAATTTCTCAAACTGTTTCTGCTTCACTATGCTAGAATCCAGAACATTGTTCCTCACATCCCACAAGGGAAAAATTTCTCTCTCTGAGGAATGAAGTTGAAAACAAAGTTGTTCATGTACTGTTATGAGAAAAAAACTTCGTCTAGTTCCGATTAAAACTTATTTTATATGAAAATAACTATATCATGAATAAAAAAAATGCCTAGCACTGGCGAAATTTATGGAATTACGCTCTGATGAATTTTGTTCAACTTTAGCCTTCATATTAATTTTTTAAAACGATATCATAACCGACAATTTATTATTTTTAAACATTTATTTAAATTTTTTATATTTTTCGTGTTGCTAGCCAGTCTATTACTTGAGAATTCCTGGCAAAAGAATTCGATCTATTCAGGAGCTGTTCTGTTTAGTAACAATTTAATAAACTGCAAACTTCAGTGATTCAGTCTGGCATTTTATATATATATATATATAAACAACTAGTAGAATTTTGTTTAGATTAACTAAATAATTTTTCATTTGAATAAAATTTCATCAATAGCCTAACTACGGAAAAACACTTCATTAAAACCTTTAACAATAAAATAATAAATTAAATTTTAAAAGGGATAGCCTAACTACGGAAAAACACTTCATTAAAACCTTTAACAATAAAATAATAAATTAAATTTTAAAAGGGTATTTTTTAGCAAATTAATGCAATTCTTTCTTTACTTGTTTGGCTGATGATATTTCTCTTAAAAATTTTTTTAAATTAATAGTAAGAAATGCTATGATTTTTATCTTTTATAAAGCTCATTAAATTTAAATTAATCTGATGTTTATAAATATATTTTTGATATTTGTTATCGAGGAAAACTTTTTAGGTTTCTTTTAGATTAATGTAAAAAATAAATAACATAAAATCTTCGTTAAGTTATCGTAAATAAGTTACTCATATAACATATAACTTATATATATTTTTTTAAAGAAAATGTCGATGTTTAGCTTAAAAAATGGAAAAGAAATACGATCTACCTTACTTTAGATAGCAAAACATTGTACAGATTTTCAGGTAATCCCGATATTTTTTTTCTTTTCATCCAGGTAATGTTCTTCTTACTAGATATATCCCAGTTGTCATTAGACTGACAGTTTTCATCAAATGTCAAATTTGTGAGCATATCTCTACAGTTAGTCCTTTAAGATTGATGGTTTGTGGTATCAGTTATTCCCTCTCACCTATTTTCTTTTTTTCTTTTTTAACTTTCGTGCTGATTGAGTGAGAAATCTAAAACTTTAAAGAAAGAAAGATATCAAAAAGTATTTGTGATAACCTGAAATTCGGTACGAGAGAAAGAGAGAAATATTCTTTTTTTTTATTATTTCAAATCTATTTTTAGCAATGATTGCAAGTACAGGACTATTTTATTTTTGTAAAGTTTTTATTTATTTATTTATAAATATTTTAATATTGATATTCATGAGATGCTTTATCAATTCACATAAAAGATATTATTGAAAACATTATTTAAATCTGGAAAATAAAATATATTAAAAATGTAAAGCTGTATATTTAAAATATTTTTGATTATAAGAAACTGGATGTGTAAAAATAAATAGCTTTTTTTAAATAGGCTGTTGTTTACTACAAAGATGTATATAAGAACAATTCATTAAAACTTTCAATAAAACTGCAACTGATAACATGGCTGATTGTCTAACTACAAAGATGCACATAAGAACAATTCATTAACACCTTCAATAAAACTGTAACTGAGAACATGGCTGGGGTCTAACTACAAAGATGCACATAAGAACAATTCATTAAAATCTTTAAACAATAAAATAATTTTAATTACATGTATATAGATACAATTAATAACATATGTTGTTTATAAATTCAGTATAAAAATATTTCAAATAATAAAAAATTAGTCGAAGTGCAAAAGAGAAAAATATGAAAGAGTCACAAAAACTTATAGAATATATATACAGCTGGAAAATAAATCTAGAAATGCTTTTCAAACTATTATTTTCATCCACATGAAAGAAAAAACTAGCAAAAAAAAGTTTTAGAGTAGAAGAATATTTCTTTTTCTTTTAATATTGACTTTCGTGCAAGAAAGTGATCTGATTAAAAGTTTTATTAGTTTTGGAAAGAATTCTTGTTAGTATCAAGTTCGTAGAAAAATCTTATTTGATGTTGGAATTTGTCTAATTAAATAATATTGTCGGTAGCACTTTCAATTGAACTGTATCAGCAGCGAAAGAAAAATCATTCAGAGTTGTTTTCATTTAAAGTTTATATAAAGAAACCATTTTTAAATTTTAATAAAAAATCTTTTTCTGATACAGTTTAATATATTAAACATAAATTTTTGATATTAACATAAGTTTATCGCATGCACGCTGTCTTTAATCATCCTAAGTAACAATTTATACACTTAAAAGATACAAAAAAAGCTATTTTTATAGCAGAAATAATTTAGTTTAAACGAATTAAAAATTATATTCAAAACAGTTTTATTCTTCTAATATTTTTGCATTTTTATAGGATAAGTTTTTATTAATATAATTGCACGAAACAGTCAATGCAGCATGCTTAAGTAGTATTATTATTTTGGTAGTAAAATAATTGAAGATGAAAGCTTTTGAAAGATGAGGATGCTTGCAGAAAGAAAAACCTTTAAAATAAGAGATAAACTACCAGTTGAAGTGAGAGAAAGATTAATAATATACAGTATACGATATACAACTCTGTAGTGGAAAAAAGTGATGAGTTTTTTTGAGTTCAAAACTCGCACTGTATCCCATAATTTTTTTTTCAATTGTCTACAAGAAGGAATTCTTTTTTTATAAGTAGAAACTTTAACATAATATGCTGCAAAGCAATTTAGAAGAATATACATTATTTGCATTTGATGTTCATAAAAAATAATTTTTTTCTCCTCTTCATGGTCATCATGGTCTTTTATACTTATTTTATGTGAAAACCGCTCATTATTAAGTTAAATATATTATTTAATTTTCATTTTATAACAATCATTCAATTATTTTTAATCTGTTTAATAATTTACAGTGAAAATTAAATAATTCTTCCTACTTAATAATGAGAGATTATGAGGATCACAAAGAAAAAAAAATTATTCTCTTAGATTGCATTCAATTCTAAGTTATTTTATATTTTATTTTAAAGAAAATATTTCTCTATAACTAAAAAATATATATATTAAAATTTGCATTATCATTTAAGTTATAGAGTGATTAATTATGATGCCAGAAGTGGTTCCTGTGAGAGATTTGCAATCAATAATAGAGAAAACGGCTAAATAACCAAATATTTCATCATTTTCGATAACTCATGTAGTAGTATCTCAGTGGGAAATGTTTTACAACCTCAATGTTTCTTGAGAAATGGAGAAATTTAATGGCCCCATCTATCTTTCAGCCACATCTTCCTTTGCCTTTATACGGAACTTGATGTCTGGAGACGACTCTACAGAAATTTATTTGTCGAATAAAGCGTCCATTTTTTTCATCCTATTTTTTTGGTTTTATTTTTGTTTCTTTTTCTATTCTTTGTATCTCTTCCAGGTAGTGGTCGATTATAGGTGCTGTTGTGTCTGACATTATTATCTTCAAGTGGATAATATTGTCGCTGTCGATAGAAGGTACAAAACGTGAAGTTGTGAAGTCTTATACTGCTAAAATCGTAAATTCTGTGCATTGCAGCTGCTACTTGATGGATAGATTTGGAAAATAGGATAGTTCCTACGCCAACCAAGGTTATGTTTTTCTATAAAAAAGGCAATTGCCTCTAGCAAACTATTCTAGTAATTTTAATTTAATTACGATAATAAAACTAGTTCGAAAGTTGAAAAGGAATATTCGAGTAAAGTTTAAATGCAGATAAAAAAAGTTTGCTCAAATTATACTATAAGTTTTATTATTGCGATAACTCTTTATCGTAGTTTTTACTTTTTAAAATAAGAAATAAAGCGATAAAAAATATTTAAAATAAATAATTTTAAATATTATTAATGAAAATTATGTACATGACATTGTATTTGCGAAATTTTTGAGGACTTAAAATAGTTAGATTTGATAAAAGAGAACTCTTGCATACAGGAAGCACGCTAGAAATCATTGTTACCTCACAATATTCAAATGAGTGATGATGTGCAATATATTACCTAACAATGACATAAAAATGGATGACACAATAAACGTAGTTAATGTAATGTGATAGAATCCACGCTGTTTTATGACGCAATTATCTCAAACACAACATGATTGTTATGTTTACGTTTATTTATTAACTTGATAAGCTATATTTTTACAAAAAATTGATTATATATACTGTCTTTCTTTCCTCCGAAGATTATATATGCAGAAAACAAAACAATATACATTATACAAGTTTTAAGAAACCATTTCTCGTTGTTTAACTATATGCCCATTAAATTTGAGATTGAAATTTGATTCGTTACAAGATGGCAACCGTTCGAAGAATGTTGATTGTTTAAAACATCAAAACGATGAAATTTCTGATTATCTATCATATATGAATAACATTAGTATTAAAAAAAATTAGATATGTTTTACAACATTGTCTTATTTAATTAATTTTTTTCCCTGTATGGTGTCAGGCCATACATAAAATATAAAAATATATGAAAACATCGATATTTTTATAGGTAGTTCTTGTTTTTTACCTTTGCTAAATTAAAATTAATTTTAAAATCTCCAGAAATTTTGTGATTCACTTACAAAATGGCGGAGTTTTGAAGTTTGAAAAGTTCTATATATAGTCATATCTCGAGTTTTGGCTCCTCGACTTATGGCGATTTGGATTTACGTACATTTTGAATTCCCATCGTCCCACAAAGTTTCAGTTCTTAATTTCGAGTTATGGCTCTCCAGCAGCAAATTTTTGGAAAAAAAAAAAACTTACTTTTTTCAAAATAAGATTTTTAATATTTCTTTTAGTTATGAATGTTTCGTTTACATTAGTTATGTACGTACTGACAATTGCAGTGCATGACATGCATTGCATTGATAAGAGAATAAATATACTGCTTCGACTTATGAATATATTCGAGTTATGGCATCAGTCTGAAATCTAAGGTAACGAAACTCCGGTTTATGCCTTTAAGAGATAAACTAAGAACTAAAACACAACTAAGTTAGTGTTTTAGTTCTTAGTTTATCTCTCATACTAACTATAAGAGATAAACTAAGAATATAGGCATAACTCCGGGTTATGTCTGTATTCTTAGTTTATCTCTCATTTTATAAAAATTATTCGTGGCATATGAAATATAGATTAATTTGGAAGAATATGATAAAAAAATCACTTTTCTGCGAATTAATTTATAAACAGGTTATGTCTGTATTCTTAGTTTATCTCTCATTTTATAAAAGTTATTCGTGGCATATGAAAGATAGATTAATTTGGAAGAATATGATAAAAAAATCACTTTTCTGCGAATTAATTTATAAAGTCACAAATGAAGCTATTTTAAAAATAATGTTTACTAAAATATTTATAAATTTTACATTAAAAAAAAGTTTGATCATTTAAAATCTTTAATTTTACTTATTTTATTATTTTTTTTTAGTTTAATTAATTAAAAATTCGAGTAAAACTTTTTAAAGTTATTACATATTGTAAAAGCCATCTTAAAAATTTTTGTATAGTTTAGAAAAATTTTTGTTTACTTGTTTCTAAAATAAACAAAAATTCTTAAGAGGAATTCTTAAATAAAAGACGTTTAAAAGACATGAATAACTTTATATGATAAAGTGATTCACGATTTTTAGTATGTTTTTTTTTACACCATAGATTAAGTAGAAACGACTTTAGTTTTAAACTGTCGTATAAATGACAAAAACTACTGAAACTTTCGATAAATTGCTAGAATTCCTTTATTGTGATTGTTACGCCACTTGGAAACTCAGAATCGTTAAGGCAATTGCATCTTCTGATTGGTGTAGCATCTCAGCGACTGTAGCGAACAATGTCCAACTTATATATATAAGCGCCAGTTTTTGTTATCGTCGTGGTTCGTTATCGTTCACTGTCGATCCTGTTCTAGTTCCTCGACATCACTTTGTTAACTGTTTACAGTTTATACTTTACCAAAACTTGTACAAAGATATTTAACAAAATCCTCATTGCACCTATCGAATATCGAACATTCTCTAAAAAAATATCCATACTTTTTTTAAGATAAAAATAAATAATTGTAATTTATTAAATTTATATAATCCCAGAAAAAAAAATCTATTAAATTTGATAAAAGTTTAAATTTATAAATTAAATCTTGATAAGTAAACCTATTTAATATTTTAATCTTGCATTTTTACTTTAATTTCGATTGAACTTTAATCGCAATTTATCTGTTTCTAGATGATATAAATTTGATTATTTAACTCTGAACTCATGTTCCAAGTTTATATCTGTCCTGATTTTCACCCGAATGATCTGTAAATTGATTAAAGGAAAAGACTGATTAAATAATCTGTACTGGAAAGGAACTACAGTTCTGTTGGATATCTTTCTTTCTTTCTTATTTTTTTCTAATTTTATCTTTGCATTTTTGACTTCAGAGAAGAAGAATTTATTTATTATTAGTGATTATGTAAAAAAGAAAAAACGTTAAGAATTTAAATTTAGAAATGTCATGGAATGTTTTATTGGTTTTTAATATTGATAACACGCAAGAGAATTGAAGAAATAAACATTTTTTTAAAGTTATTAATTCGCTCTCTTTATTATTTATTATTATATTAAAAATTTTGTCATAAACAAGCGATTTTCTTTATTAATTTAATATTTACCAATTTTTTTTTTTTTTATTAAATTTGGTTTGTGTTTAGTGCAGTCTCATTGAACTTTTATTATGCTCATAAATTGAATTCTTAAAAAATTATAATGCATTTCTGAATCTAAAAAATATTGAATGTATTTACTGAAACATATTGAAATTTATTTTGTTATTATTTAAGCAACTAATTGCTTAAATCTATAAAAATATAATGAAAATATTGAATGAAAATATTTAAATACTGAAACATATTGAAATTTATTTTGTTATTATTTAAGCAACTAATTGCTTAAATCTATTAACAGTTAACAAAATCTATTAATAAATCTATAATTAACATTAAATACTATAAAACAATCTAAATAAAGGAATTTTCTTAGAGAAAATCTCTAATGAAGAAACTAGCTGCCAGTATGGAAATGTTATAAATATTCCATTTATGCAGACAATTAGTAAAAATATTGCTTATTACTGGAGCATCCAGGTTCAGTTCTGGATTCTATACCTCTACATGCATAAAGAAGCGAGTTTAAGCACTAAGCAGAAATAATACCTTTATTTCACAAAGGAATGTTTTTGACCATTCACAACTAATCTACATCAGCTAATGTCAACCATTATACAGAGAGCCAGAACACTTCTCCAGGATGTTTGTTTACATAGATCAGAGAAAGCCATTGGTTGGTGACACAAGTTATCAACTGTAATGACTCTGTTGCAATCTCTGACACATGGCTTTCGAAATGGACTATGTTAGCACACGTTGTCATAGGGAAGACAACACCCGTCTGCATGCAGCTCCTAGGGTTCTACGTTTTTACTAAAAGTTTTTATTTTTTGTTTTCATTTTTTTATTTTATTTTTATTTTGTGTATTTTTTGCGCAGTTTAATTTTTGAATTATTTTGGATGTGTTGACACTCACTTGAGTAGTTTTTTGATGTCTTGTGTTTGGATGACGTTTTAGTTATTTTCGTCTTGATTTTGTTTAGTTATGCCTTAATGCCTCCACTTATTTTTTTTACATTTTTTGACCAATTATTTGTTTAGTGTAACATTTTTATATGTTTTTGATGTAAGCAACTGGAACAGCTTCTCTGTCTTGTGCAGGGCAATAATTTAACTTGTGTCACCAATCAATGGCTTTCTCTGACGTATGTAAACAAACATCCTGGAGAAGTGTTCTGGTTCTCTGTTTAACGGTTGACATTAGCTGATATAGACCAGTTGTGAATGGTTGAAAATGTTCCTTTGTGAAATAAAGGAATTATTTTTGCTTAATGTTTAAACTTGCTTCTTTACTCTGATTAGTTGCAGAAGCAACAGTGTACAGCTTTAGTAACCTCTACATTCTTTTAATATCTGGATCTATCCTTTCAATTTCTATCCTTCAAAATGACCAAATGGTAAAATAACTATCTTGGATGCTGGATTCAGTTCTGACTCACACATAAAGTTACATAGGGATCTTTGGCACCATTGTTTTCTAGTCTTTGATTAGAAAGAGATATAAAAATTGAAAAGATTGAAAAATGTCTCCAAAAGTTAATATCTGCAATTGTTTAGCAATTTCATAAAGTATTCTTTGCAAGAAAATATTAAGTATAATAATCACTACAAACATTAATAAAAAAAAATATATAAAATGGTATTGAATGTTTCATCATCAACAAAAAAGAAAGAAAGCATGGCATAAAAGCATTTGAATTCAATGAATATGGCATTTTGTAAAGTTTATAAGAAATTAAACATCACTATTTATCTACTGAATGTCCATGTAATAAAGCACTAACTTACTCTAAGAGGATCCAGGTTCAGTTCCAGATCCTACACATGAAAATTTTTCCTGATTGGATTCAGCCCTGAGTCTATGAATTCCATTCATTATGTTACAATTCAACTCATTGGGTTTCCTAGATTAGTTGAATAAATATGCTTTTTGTTTCAATCCTAAATACGTAGAATCAAACCCCTTTTTAAATTTAAATATATAAATGAAGATTCTGGAGGCATAAAATTCAGATGATAATATCGGCATTGGTTATATTCCTCTCCTTTGTGTAGTTAATCAATTTTTGAAACATTCACTGATAATATATTTCTTGTAAAAGCAAGGTAAAGCTCACGTATTGAATTTTTGATATAAATATTATTTTCTCATAAAATTGGGATCTTGTATATGGGGGCTTCAACTGGGTTTGATCTGTATGTATTTCTATACAAGTTTTAATAATTTTATTCAAACTCATTTAGAAATATATTATAAAAATCATTTAGAATTATATTATTTATTTTTTATTGCCTATCACTTCATATTATTAAAATGTGTACTAAAATATTTTATATAATAATAGATGTAAAACTGATAATTCCAGATAAAATATTTATTATTATTGATTAATAAATTTATGATATACAAGATAAACAAAGGATAATAATAAATTAATGTATTTGCATATTTACAGAAATGAAAAGGATATATAGTAAGACCCCACTTAATGCTGCTCCGTAATGCTGTTTCGATATAACACATTTTTTTTTTATTCTATATTTTTTATTAATTCACTTTGCCAGGGTTTTTCAAACTCTTATACTCACATAAATTTGAAATCACACAAATTTGTTGCTTTGATATGCCTAGGCTGTCTCGCAGTGCGTTTGCTATCAGTGCTGTGCAGTACATACAAAAGTCTGTTGCGAAACATGTAACCACAGATTTTTTCTCAAAACAAGTTTATCCACTGTTATGGAAATTATAAATCAGTTTATACAAAATGATTCAAATTTTGATAGAAGTTCAAAAGCAAGACGAAGTGTCATGGTTGCGATGTCTCTCTATCAGCAATTGTTTGCCGAATGAAAAAGGAAAAGGCAAACAACATTACATGATTTCTTAATGAAAAAACAAAAATTTTCAAATGAGAAGAACCTTCCTCATCACAAACATAAATTATTTATTCAAATATTTTTGATTTTCAACTATGAATACCCAATATTAGCAATAAAAAATGTCAATAATTAATGTAATATAATAGTAATAATACATATTACAAAATAAAAAATGGTACATATAATTTTTATTCACTGTCTTTTTTCACCTATTCTCATTATTTACATGTTAAGATAACTTCATTTAACGCTGTTTCATTTAGCTCTTGGTTTCTTTGGAATGTATCCCCCACATAAAATGGGGTCTTACTATATAAGGAAAGAAACATCACTTCAGTAAAGGACATAAAAATGTTCTTTATCTTAAATTGTTAGCATCTCAGATAATATATCATATATTTAACATATGGAATGATATTTACAATTAATGAATTATCATAGCATAATGATGGAATAAATAGTATGGAGTAGTCATCATATAATTTTTATAATTTTGTTTGCAGTACTAATGACTAATTTATGGTTTCTAATCATAATAAGATTTTTTAAAATATAATTTTCAGTATTTTGAATTAAAAAATAATTTCCATAGCAAATTTTAATATTGATCTGTACTATCTTAATAAATTTTAATTACTGGATTTATATATATATATATATGCTTAACATATGAATTAAAACTAAAAGATAATTCAAATAAATATTTTATAATTTAAGTAATTTGATTTATTTTATTTGTTGTAGAAATGAAGAAATAGTTTCTGCATTAGATAAGATTATAACTGATGCTAACATTAATATAAATATTCCTGCCCAAGTATACATTGCTCATGATACCAGGTAAATATTTTTGCATTAACTAGAATATTTGTTAATAAAACACAAGTTTTATTAACAAAATTTAATTAATAAATATAAAATAAGTTATTCTGATATAATAAATATAGTGGTATAGTGTTGAAATGTGAAAAGAATATATGAATTAGTTTTGTCCATTGTCTTTCATCCAACAGCATTATAACTTGCATAAATATTATTAGACTTGAATAAAATTATTTTATCATATTCACACTTTTTATAGAACTACAGTTATTAGGGACATGGGGCTAATTCTACTGACATAATAAAAGATATTCACAGATTTTAGGCAATATCTTCTATAAATGATTTCTGATATAAATGAAATACAGATATATTATTGGAATCCTGGAGGAATCATGTCTTTGAAAATGATCAGTATTAAATCATATTGGTCTAGATGACTAAATATCAAAATAAAATTTCATATAAAATTTATTGGATGTCAATGAAAATCATTATCTTTAACAATGATAACAGCACCATCAGCAGCTGAGTAAACAACTTTAATAACATAGACTCAGTATAATAAGTAGGATTGATGATGAAGCTGAAATTAAATAAAACATTTTAGAGATTTGTTGTTTATAGTTTAGTGTGTTATGAAATTTGAACTATTTTTTGTCATTATATCCCTAGCTTCAATCAATAAGTCTGTTGTTAACCACTTGGGAAGTGCCTTGTCACATAAAAATCTTTTACAGATTCTATTTTGTCTTTGTAAGCAAAACAGAAAATGATTTTTTGTAATAGTCATAAGATCTGTATAAACAATAAAAATTAAATATAATCTAAACATTGATTAAATTGTATTTATGAGAATTTTTTAAAAATTTTAAAATATTTGACAATATCTTTTAGATAAAATAAACAGATAAAATTATTCCCTATTATAAAAATTGTACTTGTGATGATAAATGCTTTAATTATTCTTTTATTAATTAAAATATTTTAAAAATAGAACCTAATTAAATCTATTAGCATTTCCATTATTATATCTTAAATAATAAAATCAATTTATCATGCTTAATACCTGTTTGTATAATTAATAATTTTAATTTGCCATCTGCATATTTATTCTTTTATGCACATATTTATATTTGTACAGTTTTTATGTATCTATTTGTTAATTAGTAAATATTTTGTTAAAATAATAATTCTAATAATAATAATGCTAATATGCATTTGCTAAAATGTATCGATCACCATTAAATTCATTCTTGCAGTTCATTAACATGTTTTACATTCCAGAAAAGACCAAAGACGGATAATATAGTTACAGTGAGCAAATGCAATTTTAACTTTTAAAATTCCATGTCATTTTAAATGTAAACCAGGAATAATTTTATTAGATTTCAGCTTAGTAATTTTTATTCGAATGATCAGAATGTATAATTAGCAGACACCAACAAGTTATCTGCTGATACATCTATAGATTCCATATCAATTATAATACACCCCTTGAATAGATAAAGAATACAAAGTACTCTGTGTCAGATTTCAAGTTTTATTAGCCTTGATCTGTATTTGATTTTGTTTATAAAGGATAATATAATAGATAAAACATAATACTTTCAGATAAATCATCACAATGTAATAAAATATTAGGAATTTTCCATTACAGGTATTTAATTTTATATTTGTATTGTTTGCTATTGAGTTAAGTGGATATTCATATTAATGAGTGCTTATTTTCATATCAGATCATTCTGATTTATTGACATCATAAATAACGTGAATTCATTTTCTGTATATATAATATTACAAGATTAGTTTCTTAAACTATTAAAATATTTTTTCTAAATTTCAAAAATTTTAATTATTTATATGGAGAATGCTCATAATTTTAAATGCAAAAAAACTTATATATTTTTTGATGTTTTTATTTAAGTAATTTGGATTTATAACAGTGGTATTGCTAGAATTCAGTTATTTCCTGTTATCAAATTTCAGTTATCTTGACTAAAAACTATAATAAGAAACTTAAACAGAAAATATAATATTAAAATTTAATTTAAATCTCCCACTAGAAAACAGTTTAATTAGTGTTTCAGATTTGTTTAAACATGCATTCATTTCATTTTTTAATTATAAATTTCTCATAAATTTTTACATTAATTAATTTTCGTAAAATAATAATTTAATTGTTTTTATTAATTATCATCAATAAAATATTCATGTGTGGAAATATAAATTTATTTATGAAAAATGTTTTGGATATTGTAAACTGCAAATATTCTTGTTTATGTGGAATGAAATAAATAAATAATTTTTAAAAATTTATTTAAAACAAACTATTTATTTTTATGTATTAAAATTAATTTATCAAATAATAAGACAAATTAATTTTAATATTCATCCTATTATTTAATAATCAAGGAACTTTTTATAATTAATTTTAAACAGTTTTAAAGAATTGTTTTATGTAATTATCCCAGGAATTTTTTATATGCCAATATTTATTTTTAATTATTTTACATTAACACAGTACACCTATCTGATTCATTAATTTTTTTATTACTATTCCAATTATATATCTTAAAATTTGCTTAATTAAGATTGCCCATTAGCAACAGAATTGAATGATGTTTCTTACTCAGTATGGTGTTTATAACTGTAATTTTCATTAAATTATCATCAATAATTATAGTGAATTTTTCACCCTTTATCTCTGTCGATGCTGTTGTATTATTTATCATTTTTTCTTGTGAAATTATAGAAAAAAGCTATTAGTATATAACATTATTTTAACAGTTTTGGTTGAATGTTATATATGGTTCTATTGACCTTCAGTCGGTGTATGCGGGCTACTGTTTATGTTTATAATTAAGCAATATATTTTTTCGTCAAGTCAAAGAAGTTTCGTAAACAAACTCTAAAAACGGAGCATTGTTCATTATACAGTCATAATCTAGTTCGTTGGTCTTGAACCGTAGCATCATAAAACTCAATTAGCGAAACATTCAAGACCGAAACGTCAACATTCTTCAGTTTATAATAACGTGCAGTAAATAATAAAAAAACATGAAAGAGATACTCTGTGCAGGGATGTGGACATGTCGTCGATAGATTAAAAAAAAAAGCTTGTATGACACTTGGCCATCGACGACGCGAGGTCGAACGTGGATGACATTATGCCCAATTTGGATTTTTAAGTGGGTAGACTTCAAGACGACGCCCGAAACCAACCGCGCCCACCCACAATTCGATAACAGTACACGAAAAATAGAGATAAAACACATTTCGGTCTCGATAAAATGTATCTAGTAAGTTGAACGATTCGTTCGCCGCGGGCTAAACTTAAAACGTTAGAAGTGCTTTTTAGACTTCAATATATATATGTGTATTTTTTTTTTTACCACCAGTTACTATACGATAGCAGAGATAAGTTTGACCAAGTTTTTGAATCTTTCTTTTCACATTTTTAAAACCATATTTTATATAAAAAAGCATTCTCGACGGCCTCGCCTGGAATTATTTATCTTTAAAAGCGGTTTTTTTTATGTCGTGATACAAAAAGAATGCGATGTTGCTGTGGGATTCGACAACTCACCTATGAGAACTTAAATTCATCCTTGTTTTATTCCAGGGTGGATAACGTACTTGACCCCGTTTTTATAAGGTAAAAATTCCTGGCTTTAAATCCCTATTCGGTCACTTAGAAAGAAACAGCTGTTAAGGATTTATTGTTTAATATTCACGCTACACTTTCGAATCACTCGCAGTTAATTAACTTAATTAATTTAACGCCAAATTCTAATCTTACAAATAATTTTCTGCATTTTTTTTTATTTTTACGAAATTCTAAACTTTCCGAATCTTATTAGTATTCGGAAAAAGAGAGAGAGAAGAGTTTGCATTATTTTAATTTAAGTACAGAAGTAGAAGAGTGGAACCTAATCAGTATCGGCATATCATTATCATTAGTCATTTTGTTAATGTTACTAAACGCTCCGATGCATTCTAGCGAATTTCGGCGGGGTGGATATAATATAATAGCGAACCTTGAACTTAGTCATTGCTCTAAAAGCTGCAGTAACCACCTGGTAGTTCCTTTTTTTCTTCTTCTTTTTTTTGTTTAGCTTTACCAGGTGTTAGCGATTAAATGTTCAGTTGGATAGCGCCATTTTCAGGAGACGTGCCTTCCTCTATCTTTAAAAATCAGTTTTTTTTCCTCTTTCAGTTCGGCGAAAAAATAAAAATAAATTAGTACAGCGTAACAGCTACGGAATGCAACTAAAAATCGATTATTTCACCTGCAAAGATTCTTCGAAAATACGCGGTCGAAAACTATTAATTTAATGGCACAATTGCGCTTTCGATGAGATTTCGACTCGAAATACTTTTGATCGAGTTTACGTTAATACGTCAATATTATGTAGCAGTTACGTAACGCAATTGTAAAATTACATAAGCCGAAACTGGAACGATTTAGAATTTTAATGAGAATTTGGCTCCGCTCAACTTTCCTTCTCTCTCTTTTCTTTTTCTTTTTTGGCAGCTTGTATCGTTTTTTTTTCCTTCGGTTCGTACGATTGTTTATACGATGAGTCGTATTTCGCGAAGTAATCTATAAATTTTAAATTATACGTTATTTCTTCAAAAATTGTTTCCACTCTCTACGACTCCCGTTAGACGTCTCCAGCTTTAGAAAAATGGAGTCTCTAAAGAAAGATGGAAGCTTCCCATATACGGTCAGAGTAATGAGTCAGTCGCGGGAGCTGTTGCTCCACCTCGACCTTTAGCAAAATCACTTTTTCCCCTTTTTAAGGACGTCGTACATCCTGTTGGTTTGTGGACAACTTCAGGAATTCGCGTACCGAACATAATCGAAAATATTTTCAGGTTAGAAACACGATATATAACGTATACACACACACATATATACACCATACAATACAATATATAAAATCCCCAGACTGAGTCGAAAGGTCAGAGTTGAAAAGAAAATTATTAAATTAAAACATTCTTTACACTTTTAAGAAATTAAAATTATAATTTCGCTAAATTCTCAACTTAAAAATAATAAGTTAAACGTCGATTTACGCTTACATCTACAGCATTTTATATAAAATTAATTAATTCCGTTGCTTAATTTAATTAATCCAAAAGTGTGTGTTTATTCGTACTCATTACATTAAAATTAAATTGCTGAATAATAAATACGTAAAAAATTTATTTAATGCTAAATTATATTATTGTGTTTCTTGCATTTTTCCTGGTTTCTTCACCGCTTTCTTTTTTTTTTTTTTCCATGCGAGTAAAGGAATCTAGAATTTGTTTCATTGCTATTCACTCGGTTATCCCAACCACGTGATGTGATTAAATACATTACATTATCATATTAACTTAGATATGGAGGATAAGTAAAGTGAAAGAGCCGTCCTCCCACATTAAATTTTCTTCCCGGATGCGCTGCTGCTTGATTTGTTACTCGCATTCTCCCAGTTGTTTTGTTTACTAACCATATAAAGAAGAAGAAAAAAATTGAGATGGAATAGGATTGTTATGTAATTTATTCTGGCTATCCCTATAAAAACTGTATTATTTCGCTCTTCATCAAAAATACGACGAGTCGAGTTTGTCACTTTTTGTCATCGATTGACACACTTTAAACTGGAGAACGTACGGTCGGGATTAGAAGAGAGGTCAAACGCACATACTGACAACTGACAGAAAAGTTGCAATTTCCTAACATCTCATACCGAGTTTTTCGCTTCCTTTCGTTTGAATGACATCGCATTCCCACTTGTAGTACGTCAGCACTTCTTAAAAAAAGAAAGAAGGAAAAAAAAAAAAAAGATTTATCTTCACCTTTAAAGTGTCAAAATATATGTGAAAAATTCTATCAGAACGAATTTTCACCCATACCTTGACGCCATACTTCGATCTTGCCTTTTTTTTCTTTCTATAACGCATTGTTGCTAGTTCTAATAACACTTTTTTTATAATTTATGAATTTGGAATTAAATAGAAACGTGATCTATCATCTAAAAACACTGTTGCCACTTAAAACTATCAGAATTTTTGATCGGTAGAAACGAGCTTAGCATTTTGAGTAGGAAAATCTTTACTAAGCTCTTCATAACTTTAATCGATACATGTAGTATTTAACAAACAGTTGATATTTTCGAAATTTGAAGAGGAATTTCTGTCTCCTTTTTTTAAATTATTAATTATTAAATTGCTTTAAAAATTTTTTGTTTTAAATAAATTTCTGACATATTTCGGATCGATATTTATTAGCGATTTATCAAGTTAAAAATTTAATCTCAGTCAGATCGATTTTTACATTTTTGGTAAGTGGAATGTTGCCAATGTGTTTTAAATATCAAACAATTTAATTACCGAAAAATTTATTCTTGGATGATTTCTAGATTTATAGATAAAGATATTTTCTATATAATAATCAATCGAATTCATTTTGTTTAATTTTTTTTTTATTATTTTTTATAAAAAAAAATTGATGAGATGGAATAGGATTGTTATGTAATTTATTCTGGCTATCCCTATAAAAACTGTATTATATTTTATATTAACAAATTAATTCAATAGATAATAATTATAAAAATCTTATTTTTGTTTTTAATTCTTGTGCCATATCTTGAAATGGTGTTTGGCTCTCACTTACTGATTGAGGAATTCTAAAAAAGCGACGAACCTTTGGAATTTGTAGAAACAAATTTTGCATTAAACCAAATACACTTGATTGAAGCCAGTATAATGTAATGCCCTATAAAATAAAAAAAAAAAAAAAAAAACCAACATTTCAAATCATTATCAAATAATATATAATAAATTATTCAGGAAGTCCCCAACTTACAATGATCTGATTTATGTCAGTCTTTATGACATAAATTTGTAGCTATAAAGGATACCATGAACGACAATGATACTGGTCTACTGCAGTTAAGCTGTTTCATTTCAATTCAAATGTTTCCTGAAATGTCTGCAATGATATTGCATATTATAAATTCATCATTTTAAAAATAATATGTGCATAAAATTCTATAGGTAAGATGGCCGTATGGTAAAGCAATCACACACCACTTAAAAGACCTGGATTTACTTATGAATCCCATATTTTTAAAGATGGATCTGGGCCTGATCCACTGAAACCCATTGTTCGACCTTTCAGTTGACTCCATAATAAGCATTGGTTAGCCTGCAATGGGCTCTGAAATGATCATCATACATATACTTGTAATATTTGGTGACATAATTAAATCAAACCATATAATTTCTTAATTGCATATACAGAATCAAAAATGACCAATACCAATCATCAATATCTATTACTTTCATTTAGCTAAACATATTGATAGATACTGGCCACTTTCAATTTTTTCTGATGCTATATATACAATTAGAAAATTTTGTGGTTTACTAATGTTCGAAAATTACGCTACCTTTAAATGATAAATTCTTTTCTCTAGCACTTAGGGAGGATATAAACATCTTTATTATAGTTATTGTACAGTTACAGAAATGTTTTTGGTCTATCCAACCCTCATCAGCTGTATCTAAACTATATACATATATTATGTAAAACTTAATACCAGTTAAGAATTTCAATAGAAGAACGTGAACATTCACATTTTTCTATTGAAATTCTTAACTGGTATTAAGTTTTACATAATATATGTATATAGTTTAGATACAGCTGATGAGGGTCGGATAGACCGAAAACATTTCTGTAACTGTACAATAACTATAATAAAGATGTTTATATCCTCCCTAAGTGCTAGAAAAAAGAATTTATTTTGTGGTTTATTTATTGGTTTACTTATGCAATCAAATCTTGCAATTAGAAAAATTAGACAATATGTATAACAAATTTCTATATTTTTTTTTATTCTATGAATCAAATTTACAGCATTTGAACATAAAAAAATATTAAAATTTTAGTTTATTATTATAGCTGCATATAATTTTAATAAATAATTTTATTTATTTTTGCTACACACTTTCACATGCAAATTTAACTATACTGTATATTCCACTTTTATTTTCACTTAGTACTTTTTTATTTTTGCCTATATAAAAATATTAGTAAGAATGAGATGTCTATTTTTCAGGCTGATAAAGAATAATATAATATTTGTTCAACAGTACTGTATTATATTTCTTTTGAAAACTTTGTTGAATATTCTGAATTGATGGTTGAAGAACCTATCTTAAGAAATTGTGTTCTGAGTTAGAACAGATATGAATTAAAATTTAATATTTTGTTGTAAGTCAGGGATTTCCTATATTCAAAAACGGAATAAAAATTCAGAGAAAAAATTATCATTTTTGAAAAATAAAATTATTATAAGACATAATTGAGTAAACTAGTTTAATTATAAACAGGATAAAATTGAATATTTATAAAATAAATATAACAGAATGTTAATAAATTTGTAAAATTATATATACAAATATTTTCAAATTACTGTTCATCATCAATTAACAATTATAATATATGAAATATATCAAATGATGATAACCATGATGGATAGTGTTCCATATATTATTATGTATGGGATAGTGTTTCATATGATATAGTGATGACAATGTGCATAAAAAATACATATTAACTAATATAGTGTTTTTTATATGCACTATATTAATCTGAATATAAAACAATATTTTTTCAAGAAAATCTAGTTTGGGCTAGATCCATGATTTAACTGATTCAGATAAGACTCCTAACTGCATCTACCAATTCATATTTCTCATATAGATACAGTGAAATTAATTTTAGAATTCAGAAATATTACTTCAATAAGTAGAATTTTTCTTATAATTTCTAATATGCAACATAATCTCTGAAAATATTTAAGTACAGAATCTGGAATTTATTTCAGTTATGTAATAAAGCAATCACTTGACTTGGAAGTTGATTCAATTGGCCACCCAATAAATATAAGAAAAAATTATTGAAATTCTAACTTATGGATAAAAAAAAATTTAAAACATCTTTATTATTTTTAGAAAATCTTTTGTATAGTTTTAGAAATATTATTTTAACAAAAGTTATTAATAAAAAATGATATATGCATTAAAAATAAAATTTTTTATTGGATAGTTATAAGTTTTTATATAAGAATATAATTAAAATCAATAAAAACACATTATTATGAAAATGTTGGAAATCCATAAGGATTAAGGCTTAATGTGGCATTTCAAAAAAAGAACAAATTCAAACAATAACTATAGCAACATGTTATACAATAAAAGTTTATATGCATAAAGCAACTTTTAAAATAAATTATATATAAAATAAAATTAAAATATTAAATAATTTTTTAGAAAATAAATAATTTATATGACTTATCAATGTATTATAAATGCTAGAACTAAATTAGTTCTGCTTTTATTGCATTATCTTGTTACACCAGATTGACACAAAAAAGAATTAAAGAACATAAATCAGAAACAGATAAAGGACAACAAAATACTGTGCTTGCATAAAAGGTTTTGAGCTTTGATGCACAGGCCATGTGGACCTATGTAAAATTATTAAAGATGATCCAAGAACCAATAAGAAGAAAGTTTGTGGAGGCTTTTGAGATTTTTAAGAATAAAAATGCAGAAAATACCATAAATACTATTGAACCAATTTAGTAAAATCAGCATGGTCCTGAAGTAACAAGGTAATATGACAAAAACAGAAGAACTGATTTAATCCTAGCATTTATAATATGTTAATTGGTCATATAAGTTATTTATTTTCTAAAAAATTATTTAAAATTTTAATTTAATTTTATATTATATGCATAGTTATTTTAAAAATTGTTTCATGCATATAAATCTTTACTATAACATGCTGCCATAGTTATTGTTTGAATTTGTTTATTTTTTGAAATGAGTTCTAAAACTATATTCTAATGTTTATATTGCTTGCTGAAGAGGACCCAGAAGATCAAAAGCACTTTAATAAAATTATTTTAAGCTAAAAAGAAAAATCTGAAGTTTGTATTTCTGTATTATCTTGCTTTTTGTGCTGATTTTCAATATAATTTATAATGATTTAGTGACACAAGTTAAATGCTTAAAAGCATGGCTTGTAACTTCTTATATATAGGAAATTATAAACTATGATTAAGACATCTCTGTATTAAAAAATTTTTATAACAAAAATTTTATCAGTTATCAGAAATATAATCATGTTGCAAGTATGTTTGAATCATATTTGGTAGCATTATCAAAAATTTCATTTCAAATTTTAGAAAAGCAAAATAAATGATAACAATATATATATAAAATAATAAAACTTTTTATTGTTTTAGAGATGAATTTAAGTAATATTAATTTTAAACAATAATAAAAGATTATACTTACAGAAGGCATTGTTATTGCAATGGGAACCAAGATAATACTAACACAACGAAATAGGTTTGTTGTTAATTTATGCAATTTTGTATTTCTTTTAAACTTTCTTAAAGTGTGAACCTAAAATGAGATCAAATTCAAATTATTATAAATTCTTTCATTGAAAAATATTTTCTTAAATTTAAGTATTTTTAAGATTTTATTGATTCTTGTCGTATGCCAATATATTTCTACTAAAAGAAACTTTCATTTAAATATAATAGAAAATTTTTTCTATTATATTTAAATACAAATTATTTACAGGTTTATCCATCTAACATATTTTCAGCATAGAGTATAATCAATTTTACTACCTTATCCACTATAATATACAATTGCCCTGCCAAAACAACTAAAGACCAGGGTTGCAGAGTCAGAAATTCTTGGGTGGAGTCGGAATTTTAAACTGCCCAGAGATGGAAGTCGAAGACGGAGTCAGACCTTACAAATTTTAGGGAATCGTAATTGGATGTTTTTTAAAAGGTGGAATCTGAGTCGGATCATTTGTCATCCAATTCTGCAATGGAATTTTAAACTGCCCAGAGATGGAAGTCGAAGACAGAGTCAGACCTTACAAATTTTAGGGAATCGGAATTGGATGTTTTTTAAAAGGTGGAATCTGAGTCGGATCATTTGTCATCCAATTCTGCAATCCTGGGTTACAGAGCTGGAAGTTTTTGGGTGGAGTCGGAGTCAGATTTTTAAACTGCCTGGAGTCAGGAGTCAGAGTTGGACCTTACAAATTTTAGGGAGTCAGATACTTTTTAAAAGGTGGAGTTAGAGTTGGAGTCAGAGTCGGATCATTTGTCATCTGACTCTGCAACCCTGTTAAAGACATCTAAAAATTTCTAATATTCTGAAACTGATGATTATGTTTTATTAAATAGGTTAAAAATAACATGATTTTTCCAGCAGCAATCATTATTTAAAATATTATAAGATATTTAAATAACAATTCAAAAGATAAAAAAAGCAAAATCAAAATAAAATGCACAAAAGTAATCTCATCAAAATCAATGAAATGGGAAATGCATCCAGCACACAGTTCTGGTCAGAAGCACAAGTTTTGTGTCCCAGATAACTGCATAATAATCTTCAATATATATTTACTGATCTGAACCATTGAAGATCACACAAACATGTGCATTTTTTTAAGCAAGTAAAATTTTGTTTAATAAATATCAATCACAATTAAAAATAGCATTTTATAATATATTGTATAAAATTCAATATTGCAAAAAAAGTACTGAAAATATAAAGTTGCTCAACATGTTAAAACCATAGACAAGATGATGGCAGACTTTGATATGAACATCCAAGTTTTAATTCAGAAGTTGAAGTATGAAGCAATTTTAATTTTTTATAATGTTGATATTTAAAATATCAACAGTATAAAAAAATCTATTTTCCTACTCATAAAAAGCAATTAATTTAAGTAAACATGTTTGAATCACTAAACCATACTGACCTGCTATCCTCTTATATAAAAATTGCTGTGTGTTAGGCCTAAATTCGTTTTTCCCTAAGGTTTAAGCTTACTTCAAAATTAATATAAATAAAGAAAATGCCAAACACAATATTATTAACAGAATTATTAGCCAGAAATCTAACCTTACATAAACAGTGACATTATATCAAATAATCTTAATTCAGTAGGTATGAATTTTGAGAGAGTTTTTCCATAAAAAATGAACTAAATTTAATTCTGTAAACTGTTAATTTAGCTAATTTTTGATAAAGATTCAGAAAATGTATTTCTTCCAAACCCAATTTTTAAATTTTTCTCAGTAACATCAGTATAAAGCTATAAAATTTTTTCAATTTGGCATATCTCAATTTCTATTCATTGTAGGAAATTGATTCAGGTATGTTAAAAGATTAACATACCTGATTAGAGGGATTTTCAATTTGATTAGAACTTTAATGAGTTTTTTTTTGAGTAGAAGCAGAGATATTAATAGTGGGCTATTTATTCTGGGATACACTATATATACTATAGTTTTCTAGATTACATTTTTTTTGTTTTTTTCTCCACAGTTCTTTAGCCATAAAATGCTAACTGAATGTAATGGTAGTTAATAAATCATTTTCTATAATAACAGCACAATCAAATTTGTAAAAATAAAGAACAGATGAATAATTAATTATATTATTAATAAAACAAAGGAACTAATTTGCATCATTCATATAATGTTTCTTTATATATAAATAAATTAATTAAAATATTATATAAAATGAGAAACTTTTTTCCTCATTTCCTAACAAAGATTAATTTCCTTTTTTTTCTCCACAGTTCTTTAGCCATAAAATGCTAACTGAATGTAATGGTAGTTAATATCAGCGAAAACGTATCTTTAAAAGATCTCTGAATTATGGCTAATTTAATTTAGCATTTTAATGCCGTGTCTGAAATTTCCTGTAGAATTTTGTCACTTCTTCATATATTACTCTTCGGTTCCTGATCTGCAAATTAAATTGAACTGTGAGAAATTACCCGAATATCTGAAATTCAATGGGGTGATATTCTTAAAATATTTTCTTGCCATTTTCTGATATTAAAACGTGGCATGAATAGAATGACGATAGAATTCGAGCACTCATTCGCGTCGCGTCATGACAAGTGCCTCTAACGAGATGTTTTGCTTAAATTTCATCATCCGCACTAGTAGGGCATAATTCTTTCGAAAAGTTTACTACTATGAAAAAACATTTACCTCGACATTGATACAAAATTCTCTTTTCGTGGATGCGATGCGAACGGATGTTTAGCGATTTAGCTAGTTTAGTTTTTAAAGTGACTTTCTAATTACTCTAAATTTAAGTCTCCGCATTTTATATGTGAAATATTAATTTACTTTTTAAATTTATTCTATATTCTCTCTACCATAATTTCAAAAAGTAGTAGACACGTTGCTTCACCACTCGAAAAGAAAGGTTTTTCCCTACGCTGAAAGAATTTTCTGTTGGATTTCCTTTCACGGTTTCGGATCTTCATACAGATTTGTAGCAATAATTTCATGTAGAATAGTTAGATCATCGCTCGCAGAAAATCTAAGACGTTCCGCTATCATAACGTTACCCAAATAAACTTCTCGCTATATCTCGAGAAATAACGTCGCTCGTTAACGTTATTCGTCCTACGGTAACACCGCGCAAGCGAGGATGGTCTTTCATGCGATTTTAACTTCTCGGTATTGAATGAACATGGGTCGAAGGGTTGTTGGCGCCATTCCCATTTTAAGCTTGGAAATTTCTAGGAAAATTCCAGTTTACACCCCTGCCAGTATCGAGGGTATGCTAAATAAAGTTATTTTAACTGATTCACTAACTTGTAAGTCCAAGTTCTGTGTTTACGTTTTTAGATAAATATGTTCAGACCCCCCGAGACAAGACATTCCGACTCATCTCTTCGTTTTAATCTCCTTCAGATCCTATCTGAACTGAATCTCACTCTATTTCCCGTCGTGTTGACTCTATCTTGTTGGTCAATATACCAAAGCGTGTCTTAAGATAGACAATTTGTAAATCTCGTCCGATTTTATAGCCTGCGCTGACGCCGATCGCTTACGCGTGAAAGGGGATTCGTTATACAGGACAGATGCTTCCGTGGGACGCCAGGTTAGAGGGACGGAAAAGTCCCCCAGGTGGATGTAGTCGATGATTCATATTTGGTTATCTTATGAACTTTAGTGAGTTAGAATGGACCGAAATTGATCGGATGCATGGCGACAATGCCCATGGTGCTTTAATTATCCTAAATCTCTGGTTAATTATTTATCATAAATTTTCCCAGGTGACTATCGGTTGGGAAATTTGCATTAAATTTGGCTGGGTTTATCCAATACCAGAAGTTGAATTACCTAAACAACAAATTCGGAAGAATTAATCGAAGATACGAGACCGGTTATAAGTCCCGAAAACACATCTGTGCATTATCGGATCACTAGCGGTTAATGTTTACCGTAACGGCCACAGAACCGGGCAAAGACTTTCTAATGCTGCGTTCTATTGCGAAGCATGGGGCGCTTATAGTTGGCAAACAGCTTACTAATCGCTTCTCAGCAAACCGTCTTGTTGGAATGAGCTGCCTAACTGGATGATTTGCTTACTTTGAATGACATCATCAGTCACTAAGTTCGCTGCTAAGCGAAGTCAGCGATCCGTTGCGTCGCTGACTTTGCTTAGCACCGAATTAAAAACTAGAGAAAAATTGATGTAATACACACTTCTAGAATAATTAAAGCTAAATTAAAGAATTTAGCTTTAATTTTATAGTGAATAATTTAAGATGTTTTTTAAAATAATCTGTGAAAAGTGTATGTAGACTATATATTTGATAAAGAAGTATTAAATTCTATTGTTCTTTGTACATTTGTTAGCGATATTTCAACATAATCATCCATAACTTCATTTCGCAATAAAGCTAATAAGATATTTTGTTTCTGGTCAGCCATTTTTATGCTTACAAGACGTTCAGTTAGACAGCGTGAGCTGTTTAAGCGATGACGTTTGTTAGGTAAGCACTGGTAAGCGTTTATTTAGCAAGGTCATCAAGTTGCTTGTCAACTGGAAGTGCCCTTTGTCGGCCGGATTGGCCGCGTAGAAACGCTTCAGCTTTCCACTCTGAAGGACCCCGGGTTCGAGTCTTGGGTCCCACCCCTTGAAAATATTTATCATGGGGTCCGGGTCCGGCCCGTCGATCCCCGTCCTCCACAATCCGGCTGATCCTCCGCAGGGGTGGGCAGCCTGTGGAAGGGCTTGTTTCGCCCCGTCACTTAGTATTTTCCCTGAATGGAAAGTGGCGTCATCTGTAAAAAAAAAAAAAAAAAACTGGAAGCGCCCATGGCTATGACGCTAATTTGACGAAAACAACGCACGTGATACGCTATACCATGGTTGTATTAGTGCTATACACAAGAATTTAATGATAGCTTAAGCGTTAACTGTTTTCCATCCGCAAAGGAAATTATCTGGTTAATAAAAGGTTAAAATGTACCATCGTATAGTAGATCAGATGATATATTTATTACTTTAGAGAATCAAAATTATAATAATGAATTATTAAACGATTTTAATATTTGAATCATATTAAAATTTGAAATTAGAAGAGAGCAAATACAGTACATTGACGTAGCGATAAAAATAAACAAAAAAGAGATTTCTGTGAATATAAAAGTTTAAATATAAGTTAATTTTAATTTTAATGTGATCAAATGATATTATAAAATATCAATCTCTTAGCATCTATCTTTTTAGAATGTCCATCTATTACACTATGAACGAATCCTTAGAGGAAGAGTATAAATCTATTTTACAACAAGGATTCTCCACTAATATATTTTAATTTTTTAGGATATGTAATAAAAAAATTAAGAGATATTACAAAATAAACAACTTTTGTTAATTAAAATCAGAAATGTTATTAAATAAATTCAGTATTCAGTAATTCAATATTAAGCTTCATACCAAATCGAAAGAATGTGCATCAAAATTACAGACAAAATCCTAACATTAAGAAAATGGACAACTCTAGAATAGCATTTAATAGAAAATGTACTATATTCGACATTATCGCCTTAGATACCTTACAAGATACCATATGTTGTATCACGTTACGAGATAACATATGAAATTTATCATCAAACAGATATTTATAGAATTTCAATAATCAATACAATAAAATAAACCTAAGCATGACTTTGATATACCTAATAAATCTAACAAGGGGAGCTTGCCAACCGGGTAAAAACGAAAAGGAATCAAACTTTATAAATAAAGATAGTATCGATAGATAGTTCGATCTGTCGATTATTAAGAGGTATAATTCAAATATAAACGCTTAATCAACAATCAAATTCGGAATTCATTCATGACGC